>WBMZ01005164.1:0-11383 GCA_013400975.1 Atrichornis clamosus
ACTGGGGAAACGTAGCAGGCACAGTCAGCATATTTGGCTGCTGAAAAATTAGTCTACAGATAAATTACACACTAGAGAAAATAAACATACCCCAGACTAGAAGGAAAACTAGCTTCATTTGGATGAACTGTGGGCATTTTCCATGTTTCTACAGGCATATCCCAGACAGGGAAATCAATATTCCATTTCAAATCCATCGGGACATCAGAGCAGTGTCCGTAGGGAGTGTGGGGCGTGTGCAGTGCTGAGTTTGAACTGCAAGGGCAGACCAGGAATGCTCCAGGAGTTCAGTGACTCCCTGCCAGAATCCAGCTGGCTTCCCCCAGAGTTTGCATCCCTGCCTCCCAACAGCCTGTGCTGAGGAACAGCAAACTGCTTTAGAAACTTCCATTTTGCCCTACCCACAGCATAAAAAGCCAGATTTCACTCTGGCTACTGCCCAGTCCTGGGCAACTTGGCCACCCTGCCAAGGGGGGGAAAGAAAATGCAGGTGGGAGAAAGGAATTCCCTGGTCTGGCACTGCTGGGGACATGCAGAAACACCACACACACAAATCCAAAACTAACTTCTATTCATGGCTTCCAAGCCAACAGCAAAGGCCAGCGCAGCTCCTGGAGGGTCAGACTGGGAGACTCGGTGTGTTTGGGAACACAGCAGCTCATGGGGGAGAGGAGAAGTGGTCTGGAAAGAGTTAAACCCTCTGAGAGGAATCCTAGAGTGCACTGGACAACTCTGTCCTCACCATAACCCTCCTTCTGCTGCTCTGCCCTGGTCACTCCCTCACTCAATTCCCTAAATGTGTTCCTCTCACTTTCCCCAGGGCACTCACGTTACCAGTGCCCTCCTGAGCGAGTTTTCTATTCTCCTGTCTGACAGCCATTGCCAAAAGAACCTTTCTGCTCTCCCAGTGTCACTTTTGGACCGTTTCCTCCTCCCATTATATAACCACGGAGCTCTGCTTTAAAAGGGAATCTCCTTTTATCACAGGAAGTCAAACCCCAAGGGGAAAAAACATCAAGTCTGTGGTATGTTTAAACAAGACACCATCAGCTGATGCCAGCCAGAGTCAGAATTCTGGGAGCAGGGTGTTATGTTCTGTGCTCCAATCAACCTTCCAACAGCCTCTTTAAAAGGGCTTTGGAGCAAAAAACCTACAGTGAACACGTTCAGATGGCCTTAAACAGGACTTGAGGAAACAGAAATGAGGGAGACAAAACAGCAGCCGGGAGCTTTGGAGAGAGAGTGGAGCAGCAGGAGCAGAGGGAAACCTGTGGCACAAACACAGCTCAGGGTAATCAAGGAAAAAAACCCAAACAAATGAGTGCTTTAGAATTCAAGGCCTTTGTGACTCACACCCATTCACTCATCCATCACCAGCCGAACAGGATTCCAGGGGGATTCCAGGAGCTGCTCCGGGCACAGAGGAGCGGGCAGGGCTCTCCGTGTGGACTAGATCCACGTGGAAAAATCCCACTGAAATCCCAGTCTCCAGCAAGACCCAGGGTGCAGGAGTTCTGCTCACAAGCACAGAAGGATGTGCCCATGGGGAAAGTCTTTCAGCAAGAGCAGCAATTACTGGTAATTTGGCAAGTTCAGAACCTTCGCTGCAGAAAGCCAAGCTTGAAGGTGCAGGGAGTGCCTCTGTGTTCCCCAACGCCTTCAAATTCCTGTTTGTTCCTTCTGGGAGGGGGAAACCTCACAGAAGCTGCCAGCAAAGGGACACCACACACCAAAATAATCCAGAATACCACCAGCTGAACAGCTGTTACCATTTTTAAGAACAAGACAACAACTGATGCAACAGAAGAATCTTGGAAAGTTGATATGATAAATGTGTTTTTCAACACTGTTAACACCCAGAGGTCTCAAATAAACATGCAGCATTTTGAATAAATTTGGGGTTCAGCCACCAGACAATGCCACAGAACACTCCTCTACATTCATACATAGAGCTATTAGTTCCTGGTAAAACCAGCATTGCTTTTAAGGGGAAATACAAGGCTAAAAATGCCAGGTTTAGGCAAATTATAGCATCTCTCCTTAAAAGTGAATTCCCCAAGCTGAAAATAGTTTGAACCAACAGCAAATCAGCTCGAGTTACATCAAACCAGTGCTAATGCAGATATACATCCCTATAAATCCAGTCATTCACCAATTACACTCATGCAAGCTCCTAAGAGGGTCACTTCAGGACAAATATGTAATCCCCAATGTGACACTTGATCCTATTGCCCTACATGCTCTGTCCAAATCCCAATGCAAAAAAAAAAAAGTACATTTTGCCTTAAAAAAAAACCCTTCAGTTAAAGAAAATCCAGCCCTCAGAACACGAGATGGATATATCCTTTAATTCTCATGTCGTAAATGCTTAAATAGGTTAAAATACAGCCCAAGGAAAAATAATATATATGCATTAAGCATAAAGATATCCTGGAAAAATTAACCCTGCAGATTATGCACGTTTTAGTTTCACGTATGAATGCAAATGTTACATAAAATATAGCTTGAGCCACCCACAGCATCCTACAGAGTGCCCATCACGGTGGTGTCACGGGACACCTGACACATCTGTTGGCTGCCAACGCCACAGCACGTCATCCCAAAAGGCTTTAATGCGGGATTCAAACCCCAGTGACATCCTGGTGGATGTGTCCCATCCCTCTGCCCAGCTGTGCTGGTGGAGGTGGAACCAGCTCCCACTCTGGGAGTCGCACCCTGCAAACCTCGGCAGGAGCAGACACTCACAGCAGCTGAGCTGACCAGGCGTTCCCAGCATCCAGAACCCAGCATGGTCTGGGTGGGAAGCGACCGTAAAGACCATTCCATCCCACCCCTGCCAGGGGCAGGGACACCTCCCGCTGTCCCAGGCTGCTCCAAGCCCCGTCCAACCTGGCCTTGGACACTTCCAGGGATGGGGCAGCCATAGCTTCTCTGGGCACCCTGTGCCAGGGCCTCACCCCCCTCACAAGGAACAATTTTCTCCCAATATCCCATCTAACCCTGCCCTCTGGCAGTGGGAAGCCATTCCCCCTTGCCCTGTCACTCCATGCCTCATAAACAGTCCCTCTCCATCTTTCCTGCAGCCCCTTCAGGTACTAAAAGGCCACAATTAGGTCGCCCCAAAGCTTCTCCTCTCCAGACTGAACAACCCCAATTCTCCCAGCCTTTCCTCTCAGCAGGGCTGCTCCTCATCACCCTGGTGGCCTCCTCTGGACCTTCTCCAGCAGGTCCTTGTCCTTCCTGTGCTGGGATCCCAGAGCTGGAGGCAGCTCTGAGTTCAAAGCAAAGCAACACTTCCGAGGCTGTGCATCCGTAACTCCCGGGGGAACCCACCAACAGACCATCACACAATACCTTTAATGTGCGACTGCTTATTCAAATCACTTAAAGCCACAGCTCCTGCTAAGTAAGAAGTCCAAATGATCCAGCTATTAACATCAAGAACTTTTTCTAATTGCTTTGATTTATGACTAAAAAGAGAAACGATTCCCTCCCACCACAAAAATCCAAAGGAAGGAAGAGCGAGTGACTCAGTTCTTTGTTTCATTCTTCACCTCCCCTGTCTGCAGAGCCTCATTCAGAGCCTCATTCAGAGCCTCTGCTGGAGCTGGTTGGGGATTTTTCTCTCTGCCTTCCCAGTTTGGAAGTTTCCAATTACCTGATTAACAGCAGTAAAAGTATCTATCAAGAGCAGAAAAACTGAGACGCCTACAGACAAGTGCAGATTAGCAAAGAAGCATCTTTTAACAGAGCACCACACCTAATAAAGTGCAACAGAGAAATGGCTGAAATTGAGAGGTTAAACAAAGAAAAAAAACCAAAGAGGAATGAGAGGAAAAAAGACCCCATCAACACCACCAAAATGCCACATCCTTGGAAGTGCCCAAGGCCAGGGACTTGGAGCAACCTGGGATAGTGGAAGGTATCCCTGACCTTGGCAGGGGATGGGACTGGATGGGCTTTAAGGTCCCTCCCAATCCAAACCATTCTGTGATTCTAGGAAAAAGCAATGTTCCGAATTCAGTGTTCTTGTGTTTGGTGTTAACACCAGTTCAGTTCACCAGAAGGGGAACCTGAGTGCAGACAGCAGTGAGGGTAGAGCAGGAATTAAGCACTTGAAACTATCTGAACAGCACTAACAATTACATTTAAAAATGCTTTCTGTAAGCTGCTATTTACAATTGGGTTTTCCTCCGTACTTCCAGCAGCATTTCATATCCAACACCATGACTGACTTCACATCATGACTGACTTTCTCCCCCAGTGAGGATCAAGCTGTACTCACCCCCAGCGAACGGAGCACGTGAGACCCTCCCGAGCAGATGGCACTGCCAAGAGCACCTCCCAGGCCAGGAGAACCCCCAGCCCAACCCAGGGAAAACCTTCTACCACAGCCAGCCTCTTCCTCCCCCTGGGCCTGAAACCCAGGCACAGTTAAACTACTGACAGTCAGATGTTTAAAAATGCCCAGTGCTTTCCAGAGGGGATTACAGCAAAACTGTCAGTGAAGCACAACTTTCAGATTTCCATTTGCATCCTGTTCATTGCAGTTCCAAGAGCTTCATTCCTGCCCTATCCTCACTGCTGTGTGCTCTCAGGTTCCCTTCCTGGTAGGCTGAAATGGTGTTAACACAAGAATTTGGATTAAGGGTCTGATTTTCACGAGAGGTCTGGAGCAGCCCTGATGGGAGGGACTGCAGGAGCTGGGCTTGGTCAGGCTGGAGAAGGGAAGGCTGAGAGGGGATCCCATCAATCCAATCTCCAGGGGTGTTCCAGATGGTGCCAGGGACAGGATGAAGAGCAATGGCCACAAACTAAAGCACAGCAAGTTTCATCTCTACCTAAGGAAGAGCCTCTTCCCAGGGAGGGGCAGAGCCCTGGAACAGCTGCCCAGGGAGGGCCTGGAGTCTCCCCCTCTCCGGAGACATCCCGAACCCACCTGGATGTGTTCCTGTGTCACCTGCACCTGCCTGGGCAGGGGCTGGACTGGATGCTCTGCAGAGGGCCCTCCCAACCCCAGCCATCCTGGGATTCTGTGATCNCCAGGCGTGCCTAGCAGCCTAAGCCTTTCCAATGAAGGTCTGTCAAGGATTTTTCACCCCAAGCCTTAATGCTCTTACTCATCCAACTGACAGCATTTCTCCACTGCATTTTCCCCAACAAAACCAGTTTGATGAGTGCTTGGCATCCACTTCTCCAAGCAGCTGTTTCTACTTCCCCTTTAACAGAATTGATGCAGCTTCTAAAATGAGTTGTGGAAATCCCACCTGAGCACAGACCCATTTCTCACTGCCCCATTTCTCAGCACTGCAGTTCTGATAAAAACATCAAGTGGAGGAAGGCTGGCACCTCAAACTGGTTTTCTTATAGAAAAAAAAGATATAACATGGAAGCAAACCCTCAGTATCAGCTCCTGGAAGGGCAAACTGCCAGGGGATCTTCAGCAAAGAGCTGACACACCACAGTGCAAGAAACAAGTGGGAAGGGGAAGAAATCAGACCAGGGAAAAGCACCTGGATGTTTCCCTGCCCCCTCCAGAGGATTTTAAGCACTTCACAAACATCAGTTAAGTTCCATGGAGATATTTGCTACAATCCTGTGTGAGAGCTGAGGGTTTCCACTCACAAGTAGGACTTGAGCTCACACTGGAGCACTTCAGGAGTCACAACTCCAGAGGATGTAAACACACTTTGAAATTGGTCTGATAAATGCTCCCATAGTTTTACTTTGTTTAAAGCAAGTGTCAACACCCCAAATTCAGCTGAAAAACAGCTTTTTGGGATGATGTAGCTCTAATGCAACTTTACAAAAGGAACAATGACTCACTCCCAGGCGGGAATGTGTTGGAAGTGTATGACCTAATGCTCAGAGACGTTTGCTTTTCCAAAAAGATCCAGTTCTAATATGTATAGTATCTCCCCAACCAGTACAGTTTTTAAAAGGGAGAGTTTTTGTACAAAAGAATTTACCAAATTACCTCCTTTTTTGCTTTTTCTCCCCATTCCTTGTCAATATCCAACCAGCCAACCTACAGTTTCCCTCACCTCAATGCCAGCCTTGAACGAGTCGTGTTTCCCTAGAGTTCCATCCCTGGACTTGTTCTCCAGCCCGGTTAAGCCCTGGCTCTTGGAGGCAAGGAGAGCCCTGCTCCAGCGTGCCACCCAGCAGGAGCAGCTGCTCAGCAGGCAGGGCTGGAGGCGTTACAATTCCAACCTCAGGAGGCCCTAGACACGGAACATGAGCAAGCCCTGAGCACCTGACTGACGAGCAAGGCCAGCCTCCTTCATGCTCAGCTGGACTCCCCACGGCCCTGCTGAGCATCCTCCAGCTGTGAAGGGCTGATTTCTCAGATGTTCTGCTCAGACAGCAGCTGTGCAGCTTCCTGAAGAACTTTGCTACGATACAAAGCCCAGAATTGTGGGATCCATTTAAAAGCCCATCCCTTGGCCTGTGCTGTTCTCAGCCTCTCTGCTGCTCATACTTGCAAATACTCGGCATAAAAAGGGGCGAAGTGTAGGTGGAAAATGGGAGTGAGTGACACAGGCTAATCAGGATTTTAATCATGCTAATGGATGTGATTAACTGCATACTTCTCCCAGCAGCCTCCTGCAGCTCAGGGTAGCCTGATAGCCAGCACGCAGCCGGAGCAAACTGCTCATCCCAGTTTAATCTCCAGCTACACCGTGTGTGTCACGTCACCTGCTCAGGGATACACCTGATACTTAACCTCCCTTCCACCCACACAGCCCATCTTCCACCCTGCCAACTCTCCTTTTGGGCAGGGTACATCTCTAGCCCGGTGTTTGTCTACACTGAACCCTCTTTACAAGAAGAGTTACAGCTCCAAGAGGCTGGAAATCCAACCTTGGCAAAGGAAAGCTAATCCTGGGCCTATTGCATTACACAAACCTCCCTCGATAATGCAACTACAACTATTTTTTTTTGTTTGCTAGTTTTGTTCAAATCACAGGGACATTGTGAGCTTTATCTCAATGTTAGTATCCTCCCTGGAGGAACTACTAATTCAGCAGTTGCCACTCTCAGAAAAATTCTAAGAGTGAAATAAGTCAAAGAGCAACAAGGAGTAGCCTTTTCTAAGAGTGGGGGGAGGAACCAGCTCCTTCCCCCAATGTCTCCAGGGGAGAACAGAATAAGTAACCCACCATCCTCCCACCTTCCAGCAGACATTTCCAGGGAACAATGTGCATTATGGAGTTTGAATACACCATCATTTACATATACAGCCATTTTTCATCCAGGGAGTAACCTACACTTCCCCTTTCCAGTGTCTCCCGTGCTTTCCAGAGCAGCAACTCCAAGAAGTGTTGCTCTCGAGCATTCCAAAATATGGGCTTGTATGACAACACACAGAATTGAGTAACTTACTCGCAGGAGTCCAAGACTGATCTTGTTTGGGACAAATCCCAAGCATTATCCTGATGCAATTTTAAAGAGTGCAAGAGCATCCCACTAAGGTCTGTTCATAACCCTCTGGGATCAGATTTCCCAATAATTTTAAATAACTTTAACATTTAATAACATCTAATATTAAACTTAAGAAGGCTCCCCAGGAGCAACACAGGGCAGCAGTGTAAGCCACAAGTATTTCATTCTTCTCATTACCAAGCTAAAATCTGCATAGCATCTACAGCAACTGATTTCACTGACCTTTTCATCCCACGAGAAATTCCTTCGCGTGTGCAGAACACTAAGCCATGGAATTGGCTTCTGAGCTGTAGGAGGAGAAATCCCACCCCCTCCACAGGATGCAGGGGTCCTACCTGCTCTGCTCAGCCCAGCTTTTGCACAGCTCCCAAGAACCTGATCCAGAGGACATCCACCCTCTCTTCTGGGAGATGAGCTCTGTGGAGATGAGGCAGCGCTGGTGGCTCCGGCTCAAGCTCTCTGTCACCCTCCCTTCTGCTGTAATCACAGACCCCTCGTTTCTCTGATCTACAGCTGACTATAATTTCATTTGCCTTCAAGGAAGAAAAAAAAAAAGCACAGAAAGCATCAGTTCAATTGCTGTCAAAGCACGAGGAAGCTGTGGACACAGACATTTGACTAAGCAAGAGATTCATCTGTTTTATTTGGGACAGGAAGCACAAACACGAAGCTCCAGGAAATAACTCTCTGCCTTTCAGAGCAATATCAGCTTCTGCAATTTGCCTTTGAAACTCCAGAAGTACCTACACAAATTATAATTTTGTTGTCTGCCATCTGACACGCAACAACACGATGAGTAACACGCCTTGAACTCTTCATTCTCAGCAGAGGAGACTGGAATTTTATCTTCCAATCTGTGTCTGGCCTAGCGAAATACATGATTTGGGGTTTTTCTGGACCAAACCAAGGTATAGCTACGCATTACTTCGCTTTTAAGTAACCATCACTTTCATTTGAATTGCAAGTAGCTTGAATTCATCCTGACAAGACTCAGACCCTGTCTGACCAGTGGTTTCCTTTAGTCGTAAATTCAGTGTAGATCAGAATTTGGAAGCCTGCACATCACCACACTGTGCAGAGACACACAGCTCAAATACTGAGCTGAAGACATCATTAGTTTAGCAAGCAGGAGGCCGGCTTAAGCTTGAGGTACACAAGAGCAAGAACCCTGCAAAACAGCTAAACCAGACCTGAACTCTGCAAGAACTCAAACCTGGTTTAATGGCTCAGATTCATTCATTTCTAGGGAAGAGAGGCAACCACTAAAACACTACAGGGGTTGGGACCTCAAATATAATTATAGCTCCATTCGCTGAAATTACAGCTGTGTCAGCCCTTTTACCAGAAGGAATACGTAATTCATTTGTTTAAACTGAGCACTCATCAGACTTCACATAACAAGCTTAAGGCTGGAAATCCAGTCCTGCCCCAGCCTCCACACAGCCTCACCTTCTGCCCCTCCAAAAACCCAGTTTGCTTCTGTTCTCGTTGTGCTGCTGCTGCTCAGGTTGTTGGAGGTGTGGGGGTGTTTAATGCCATCACAGAACAGTTTCAGCAACACTTTGCTATTTAAAACCTTGACTTAACTGCCTGGTGCCCCTGGGAGGGAACAAACGAGTGCACTGAACCCAAATACTCCAGAATGAGTACTCTCATCTTGAAATGGCACTCACCAGCACACCCTGCTACCAGAGTAAGGCCAGGGTGGTCTGCCCAGTGTCTGGGAGCCCGTGGTGTGGTTACTCACCCCTGGCCCCTCAGTGCCCACAGCCAGCTCACCCAAACTGGGCTACACTCATCATTTACCACTCGCAGCCTTCAAAGCTTCCCGCAGACAAATGAGGCAACTTGTTAAAACAGATCTCCAGATATCCTGCAAGGGTGAGGTCCTGCAGTTCCCAGAGGGGAGCCCTGGTGTTCCACACTCCTCAGAGCCTGCCTGGGATCACCGGCCAGCAACAGGGACGGTGCCTGACAGCCCCTGGCTTGGGAGCAACAAGCTGATAAAGTCAGACACTAAAGCCTCAGTTAGTATCCCTGGCATAAGCACCCTACCAGCAGGCTGCCCGTTTGTTCTTTAAGGACAGGAGTGACATAATCCCCTCCTAATATCAGCTGAGGGCTGGGGGGAACGAGGGGTGACCCACAAACTGTACCCATGGCAACACTGGGCTCTAGCTGAACTCCCAGGGCTGGCATCTTCACACCACTGACACTTCTTTGTATTATTTGCTATTTCCCTGATGTCATTTCTGCAGAGACACATAAAAACAGATTTAATAATATCCACGGCCTTCAGCTTTAGAGTCAACAATCAGAGTCACAAACAGATCAGCTATTCTGCCTTCAAGCTTATTATTTGTCACTAACATGTAATTATTACCAAACAAAAGACACAGGATATTGCTGCTGTTGCAATGGCAAGTAAGTTAAGCTCTTTTTCGAACTGAAAAAGCCTGCCTCTTCTGATACAAGAAGAACAAAAAGAACAAAAAATTAAAAACTTAAAAAGAGCCCATGAATCCTCCAAAATACATCTGGAAGGATAATCAGACATTTAATCAGTTCTTGCAAAGGAAAACAAACTAAAATAAATTTATCAGACAGGTCTGTCCAGCCAATATCACCTTTATCATAGTTGTATTGTGAAGCTGAATATTTCTGAGTTACAATTTGTCTTTCTCAAACAATGGAAGAGTTAATGAAGCTGCAGCAGCCCCTTATAGATATAATACCAATAAAACATACCAGATGGGACAATCAAGCCCTGGCAAGGAGAAAAGAAGGCTTTAGAGTTGTAAAACTTCAGTGCAGTCCTGTGCCTTCAAGTTTACAAAATGAAGCTACAGCAGCATCACACGCAGAGCAGGAGGAGGCCCTGAGCAAGGCTTGGTACTCCACCACTGAAATGCTGAGCAGGACTTGGATGTCTATTGTGTTATTCAAGAGGCCTTTCAGTTGAAATTGTAAGCTGGGAAGAACATGGTTCATTGAATAGATGATTCCAGCTTTAAAAATAAACAAAAACTTCTTTAAAAACACTAAAATAATGAGTTAGTTTGTTAAATCCACACAGAAATCAGGGGAAGGAAATAAGAGTGGGAGCAACCAAGTGGGAGAGATCAAGAATCACCTAAAGAAAAGAGAACTAAACATCCTCATTCAGGTTTAGTATGTTCACAGACCAGGTTTTCAACACACCCCCCTAAGAGAGGGAGCGCTTACAACACTCACAGTACCAGGACACAATCAGAAGCAGCTTTTGGCAGCAGAACAGCATCTGCAGAACCAAAAAACTTCACCGCCTCGTGTTTAAACTTATTAACAGCAACCCTACATCACGCCGTGGCGAACATTTCTTTAATTCTTGTCCCTTAGAACCCAGCCATGCTCTGCAAGAGAAGTTTGCTCATCCTGAAACCGGGCCCGCGCCGTATTTATGGCTCGGCTGGAGCCTGCGATGACTGAGCAGAGGCCTCGAGCCTGGCGCATCCCCCGGCTCGCCACACCCAGCTCTCCGAGCCGCGTCTCTGCCCATGCTCATCCCTCACCCCGCGTCCCGCTGCGAGCCCACAGCCATCCTTATAAAGCCGGGAACACGAGAGATCCAGCAGGAGGAGAGCGGGGAAGGACGGGGGGAAAACACGGCACAAAAAGTTTCGAGAGGTCCCAACGCGAAGTGTGGAATCGCTGCGCCGCCCTTGCGCGAAACCCGCGTTTCCCGTGTGCCCGGGGGAAGCGCATCCAAAGGGACCCTGCGGGAGCAGCGCCGGGGAGCGACGGTGCCCCCGGACCCCGGACCCACCTCTCAGCCTCTGCCCCCGAGCAACAAAGCCGCGCCCCGGCAGCTCCCGCTTCCTCCGCCAACTCCCCCGGGAGATGCTCGCGGATGCTGCGGGACCTCCCTGCCCGCCTCCCCCGCCCCGCAGCCCCTGCC
>WBMZ01005166.1:0-15358 GCA_013400975.1 Atrichornis clamosus
AAAAAAAAAAGGGAAAGAGAAGGCGGCCCCTCCCCCGCGGCGTGCGCGCTGCGTCACCGCGCCGTGCGCGCTGCGTCATCATCCTGCGCCCGCGCGCTCCCGTTGCTGTGGCAACTGGAGGGACGCTGAGCCCCGGGGAAGGCGGGAGGGGCGTGGGGCGCCCCCTGGCGCGGCGGAGGGAGCGGCGGGGGCGCCAAAGCGCGCGGCGGCGCCTTTTATGGGAAGGGGCGGGGAGGAGGCGGGGCTATGATCCGGCTTCGCCCATCGCCCGTGACCCCGCCTTGTGGCGCGCGGGATTCCGGCTCTGCACCCTCGGTGGTCCCGCATCCCCCGGGGTCCTCCATCCCCAGGGATCCCACATTCCCCAGGGATCCCACATCCCCCTGGGGATCCCAAATCTGCCGGGATCCCACATCCCCCAGGGATCCCACATTCCCCCCGGGGATCCCATATCACCAGGCATCCTCCAACTCCAGGGATCCCACATCCCCCCCAGGGATCCCCCATCCATCTGGGATTCCCCTTCTCTAAGTATCCGCCATCCCCAAGGGATATCCCATCCCCAGGGATTTCCCCATCTCCAGGGGTCCCCCATTGCCCGAGATCCCCTATTGCCCGGGATCTCCCATCTCCAGGTATCGCTCATCTCCAAGGGCCCTCCACCCTCCCTGGGATTCCCCTTCTCTGAGGATCCCCCACCTCTAGAGATCCCCCCGCCCCCGGATCCCCCACCTCCGCGTCCCCACACCGCACCGGGGGCCCCCAATACATCCTGGACACCCCTATGCCCCCGGGAGTCCTCACCACCTGCCTGTGCACCCCCGGGGTGGGACCGAGGTGGGGCCGGGGTGGCCTCGATGTCCCCGGGCTGAGCCCCCCGCGCAGCAGCACCATCGGCCCGGCTCCACCTTAACGGGAGCGGCCGCGCCGCGCTGCCCGCGCCCGGGCGGCTCCGCGGGAGCACAGGGGCGTTTATCTCGCCCGGGATCAGCCAATATTTGTGACCACGTCAGGAGAACGAGCCCATCCTCGCTCCCTGCTCCTGCCGAGTCCAGCTCTGCCGCCCTGCTCCGCTCCCCGGCCCCAGCGCTGCCTCTGTCCCATCCCACTTGGCTTCTTGGACACCGCTGGAACCCCCACGCTGCCACCTCCCGCCACCAGAGATGACAGTCACCATGGCTCTCCTGCTCCTGACCCTCCTATGGATGGCGGCTGCCAAGGGCACATGGTGCCCGGCCTGCGGAGTGGCCGCGCTGGCCCCCGGAATACAGCGGGATGCGCTCCTGGCGCTGGCCAAGCAGAGCATCCTGGCCAAGCTCCACATGCCAGCCAGGCCCAACATCCCCCAGCCCCCGTCCCGGGGGACGTTGCTGACCGCACTCCGCAGGATGCGTGCGCAGCGCTCGGACACGGCCGCCTTCCCAGGGATGCTCCAGGATGGCCACATCCCACACCTGCATCCTGGGATGGGGCTGCAGGAATACGAAATCCTGAGCTTTGCTGAGTCAGGTGCGTATGGATCCGCATCCCGTGGGTGGGGGGCGTGGAGGGAAGGGAGGTCGTGCCGTGGGAGGGCGGTGGGAGGTGGGAGGTGTGTGGTGATGCCAGGCTGTGCGCCGGGATGGTGCACACTGCTGCTGGAAGGTGTGAGAGGCTCCACATCCCGAGCCTTTGTATCCACATCCCAAGCGTATCCCAACCGTATCACTCGCGAATGGGATGTGCAGGGGTGGGAGGGTGGCACAGAGCACGGATGTGCTGCTCCATCGTGTCACCTTTCGCCCATTTCTGCTGAGCCCTCCCCCTGGTGCTGGAGGTGGAGGGGTCAGATGGCCGCATTTTCCAAAATGGGATTTTAGCTCCCTGCACCCCACTGTGCCTCCACATCCCACCCAAAGCAGTGGGTGCCTCATTTCACTCCAGAATCTGCTGCTCCTGGGAGGAGAGAATTCCCCAAAACATGCTCAGAGCTCCGGACAAGCAGCACTGGATAAACAGGGTTCTGTATCCCACTTCTCCCAGGCAGCTTTCCTTGGAGAGATGCAGACTCACTATGCCATCCCACAGAGCATCCTGCACTCTCACTTTCCCAGACCAAATTCTGCGTGGTGAGGTGGAGGGGGCTCTGCTCCCCTCGCAGGCCCCGTGTCCTGAAAGCCCTCGGGGAACAATGCAGCTCCGCGGCACATTGTGTTCCCACACTCCAGGACAATAGGGAGTTGTCTCCCGGCTTGGTGGAGCGTCGGCTGGAATCGAGCCGGGGGGTGAACCCAGGCTTCGAGCACGGGGAGGGGGTTGTGTCCTCACGGGCAGAGCTGTGCCAGGAGCCCCGAGTTCTCTCACGGCCCCGGCAGCCCTTTCCCAGCCAGGAGGAGCAGCAGCTCTGCAGCCAAGAAAGAAGGGAAGGCTCTGGGGACACCTCAGAGCTCTTTCCAGTACCAAGGGGCTCCAAGAGAGCTGGAGAGGGGCTTTGGGCAAGGTCCTGGAGTGCCAGGACAGAGGAGAATGGCTTCACACTGGAAAAGGGGAGATTTAAATGGAATATTAGGAAGAAATCCCTCCCTCTGAGGGTGGTGAAGTACTGAGGTTGCCCAGGGAAGCTGTGGCTGCCCCATTCCTGGAAGTGTTCAAGGCCAGGTTGGACAGGACTTGAGCAACCTGGGACAGTGGAAGGTTTCCCTGCCCGTGGCAACGGGTGGGACAAGATGAGTTCCCGCATCCCTTCACTCCCGACTCTGCTCTCGGTTTTTGCGCAGGATCCTCCACTTCCCGCAGGGTCCACCTGCATTTCCGCTTCTCCCGGGAGCTGGCCGGGAGCACCAAGATCCTGCAGGCCACCCTTTACCTGTTCTGGGCAGCCCCCAGCCCCCAGCCTGTCACCATCAGGCTCCTGCAGCCGGACCCCGTGGGGCTGAACATGACGGTGGCCAGCGAGACACGGCTGGAGGTGCGGAAATCCGGCTGGACCACGCTGGACGTTGGAGCAGCTGTTCAGAGCCTCTTCAGACAAGAGATCCCACGACTCACAGTGGAACTGGAGGTGCCGGAGGACTGGGAGTCCCCATTCCCGTCTGACCACAGTGATTCCCACTGGCCATTTGTGGTGGCCCAAGCCCAGGCCAGGACACCCCACCACGTCCACCGTCGCGGCGTCGATTGCGGCGGGGACTCGCGGATGTGCTGCCGCCAGGAATTCTTCGTGGACTTCAAGGAGATCGGCTGGGAGGACTGGATCATCCAGCCAGAGGGGTACCACATGAACTACTGCGCGGGGCTGTGCCCGCTGCACATGGCCGGGATTCCCGGCCTCGCTGCCTCCTTCCACACCGCCGTCCTCAACCGCATCAAGGCCGCGAGCGCGGCAGCGGCCGTGGACTCCTGCTGCGTTCCCACCCAGCGCCGACCCCTCTCCCTGCTCTACTATGACCGAGACAGCAACATCGTCAAGACCGACATCCCCGACATGATCGTGGACTCCTGCGGCTGCACCTGAGCAGCTCCGGAGTGGGTGGGAGGACAGGACATCGCGGTGCAGTGTTCCCTCTTCCCGGTTCCTGGCTGCGAGGCAGGAGCTCTGCTGAGGGGTTTGCTTCTCCTGATGGTGAAGCTGAATGTGCAAGTCCTCTCCTCCCTCGTCTCCCACCCGGCTCTTTCCCCCTACGGATCTGCCCAGGGATTCCTCTCACAGCCCTTCAGACCAACTCCTGATGGACTCCAGACCCTTCTCCTGATGGATGCTGCGGAACCTGGCTCGGGATGGTCCCACTGCCATCCCAGCCCAAGGTCATGGTGTGCCCTGGGTGCAGCTACACCAAAACAGGACCCACCAGTGGCCACCCCAGGCTGCTAGGGCTGGCGAGGACAGAGGGGAGGGGCCATGCCCATGGCCCCACTCAGCTGAACATGAGGCTGAGCAAGGTGAGGGAAGGAAAATTGATCCCAATGGGAGGAATGTGTCTCCCTCTCCAAGCATCCCAGCTACCTGGTGTTCAATAAAGACTCCCAGCCGTGGTGTGTGCATGTGTGTGCCCTGTCATTGATCATCACATATTCCAGTGCTCCCGGCACGGGCAGCCCTGGATGGCACGGGACAGACCCGTTCTGCCATGGAAAGCCCAGACAGTGGGACTGGGCATCTCCACACTGTTCCCAAAGACCTCCCATGCTCTCTGCCCCTCGGTTGCCTTTCCCAGTGGAATGCAGAACCCCTGACTCATCCCAACCAGATGCAGGGCATAGCATGGGAACCCCTCAGACACAGGGGACTTGCAATTCCCACCAGGAAAGGCACCATTCCTTGCTTGAGCCAAATTTCCCATTCCACAAAAACCACCTATATTTGGCCATTCTTGTCCCAAATCAAGACAAAACAGAGAAACTCTTCCCCCTTTTGAAGTGGACAGACTTTGAGGCAGCCACGGCACCCAGGACCACCTCCCCCCACCTCCCCTCGCCCCCCAGCTCCTCCACTGAGGAGCATCCCCTCGGCACACCCCTGGCTTGAAGCCAGAGCTGCTTTTCCCCCTCACTGCCCCTCGCCAGCCCGGTGACAGCAAAGTGGGACATGTCAGGGCCGTGAGAGCGGGGGGCAAAGGGCGGCTCTGACACATTGGCCCCGTTACGTAACCACGTGTTCAGGTTTCTCCACCACTCCCCACGTGTCCCCCATGTGCGAGGGCTGGGAAAGAGGGGAGACGGTGCTGGGGTGGGAGATTTGGGAGAGGGGTCCTGGGACAATCCCTGAGGGGCGACTTCAGTCTTGGGGTCCACACTGCAAGCACTGACAATCAACTCCAGAAGCTGGGATCCAGCTGATCCAGGCGGGGAGAGGGTCGGCAGAGGGAGGAGGTGGTGCCAGACCCTCTCCCCACCCAGCTCCAGGATGATGAGCCGTGAGCAGCTCTGGCTGGAGCCGCGACAGGATGCTCATTGTCCTACCTGGAGGAAGGCTGGAAGAGCCCCTGGCAGGTGACAATGTTTGCCCACATTGCACACACCCTGTAGCAAACAACAGGGTGCTCCCACTGAGCCCTGATGGAACGGGGACCCCCATGTCCCCAGCTGTGTGACTTCAGTCCTGGGATCCTCCCCACGCATGCTGACAACTGACCCCAGAGGCTGGGATGGAGCTGATCCAAGTGGGGAGAGGGTCTGCAGAGCGAGGAGGTGGTGTCAGACCCTCTCCTCATCCAACTTTGCATCCTCTGCCCACTCCAGGATGAGCAAGCCACGGGCCATGAGCAGCTCTGGCTGGAGCAGAGATGTGTGCTGTCCTGGAGGACCTGTGACACCTGGAAAAGGGATGGAAGGGCCACTAGCAGGTGACAGTGTTTGCCCGCATTTCACACGTCCTCCCACCAGCCCTGATGGACCCCCACCTGCCCAGGTCCAGGTGTCCAGGTGCCTCCAGGACTCGGACCTGGAGCGTTCCCACTGCACAGGAAGGGAGGAAGGCTCGGGGATCGATCCTGTCTGGGATCCAAGGCCACTTGCGCAAACCCAAAGAGGGTTTGGTGTTTGTTTTTTCCCTTCTTTTTCCAACGCCTCGTTTCACTGTCTATATTTATTGAACAAACAACTTCCCTGGAGCCAGTGCCAAGCTCCCTGGGATGCAGCAGCTGTGGGCATGAGGGAACCAGGGAAGGAGTGGGAGAGCCATCAGCTGGTCCTGTGGCCCCACAGACCCCTCAGCTCAGGCAGCACAACCCTGAGACCCTGAGCTTGTCCCACTCCCACAGGAAACACGGCACCTGGATGCAGCCAACATCCCCTTCCCCACTCACAGCACGGGGTGCACAGGGCCCAGGAATTCCAAGGTGGCACTTCTCACCTGGGGAACACGCAGGGTGAGGAAGGTGCAGTCAGGGAAGAGTGATTCCCTGGAGCCAGAAACCCGCCCTCCCTGCCGTGACACTGGGCTCTGCTGGTGTCCCCTGATCTCTCGGGGGACTCTGGATGGGGTGGCTCAGGCCTGGTGCTGGGAGATCATCCTGCTGGGACCAGTAAGGCTGGAGGAAAACCCACCCTGCAGCCCCCAGCACAGCGACGCCATGGGGACATGGCCTCCAGTGCTTGGGCTCTGCCAGATGTGACACAAAGGGGGACAGAGATGATGTCCCTTGGGGTCTCCACTCCAGGAGTGGCAGATGTGCCGGTGCCTTCTGGAAGGACCCTTTGCCAGTATCAACAGCCCCTGAAGCAAAGGTCCAAGCACACTGTGCCAGGTGTCCCTGGGCAGGTCCAGCTCCCGGGAGGGGTGGGAATTTCTGACAGCCCCTTCCCTTGCCTTGAAAGGAGTTAATATTTAATTCCCAGTCTCACGGCCCATTTCCAGCCAGTGGCACCAATGTGGTGACCGGTGCTCTTCTCCCAGGGAACAAGCAACAGGGCAAGAGGAAATGGCCTCAGGTTGTGCCAGGGGAGGTTTAGGTTGGAAATTAAGGAAAATTTCTTCATGGAAAGGGTAGTCAAGCCTTGAAACAGGCTGCCCAGGGCAGTGGTGGAGTCACCATCCTTGGAAGTGTTCAAAAACGTGTGGATGTGGCACCTGGGGACGTGGTTTAGTGATGGCCTTGGCTGTTCTGGGTTAACGGTTGGGCTCGATGATCTCAGAGGCTTTTCCAACCTTAATGATTCTATGATTCCATGGTTTCACGGCTCCGTGAGCCACACTCAGGCGATGGTGCACGAGCTCTTGGGGGGGTCCCTGCTTAGCCCAGCCCGTTGTCACCTCCAGGTCAGGTCACCAGGTGCCATGCTCGCCCCACCGGCCACGGGGTCGGAGGCCCCGGAGCCATGTGTGCACCAGGTGCTGGGTCCAGTGGGGACCTTGGGTGGTATTTTGGTCAGGTCAGTCCCTGGGCTTTGCTTTCTGGGAACTGCTTAATCAACAACACAATTATGCAATGGGTGCAAGAGCCGCCCGCGGCTCCACACTGACCCCTGCCCTAGATCCAGGGGCCGGAGCGTGCCGGGGGGCACGCGGTGTGAGGGGCTGGGGATCGGATGCTCTTGCTAAGCAGGAGGTGGAATGGGGCTCATGCGGTGCTGCAGCATGCAGAGGGATCCTGGCAGCTTCAATGGGATTAATCCCTTTGGGGACACCCCACTCCCAGCCTGGAATGGAGGGTAGGTGGGTTGGAGAGCCCCTCACCCGTTTCGCCACATTTTGTCTCCTGTTTCCCACTGTGCCACAGCCCCAGTCCTGGCTCTAGGATCTGCAAGGGATGGAGGAATCCAGCACAGCAGGGAGATGGGCATGTGGTGAACAAGGAGCATGTACAAAACAGAGCAGGTGTCCAAATATTTGGGAGGGGGCCTAAACATGTGTAGGAGTGTATCACAGAATTCTGGGATGGTTTAGGTTGGAAGAGACATTAAAACTCATCCCTTTCCACCCTGCTGCCATGGACAGGGACTCCTTCCACTATCCCAGGTTGACCCAAGCCCCGTCCATCCTGGTCTTGGACACTTCCAGGTATGGGGCAGCCACAGCTTCTCTAGGCAACCTGTGTCTCACCACCCTCAGAGCGAGGAACTTCTCCCCAGTATCCCATCAACCCTGTCCTCTGGCAGTGGGAAGCCATCCCCCCTTGTTCTGTCACTCCAGGCCCATGTAAGAAGTCGCTCTCCCCATGGGAGCATCCGTGCCCGGCACCTGTCACCTGTGCCTGGCTGGAAATGCCACCTGCTTCATCCTGCTCCTGCCTGCAGCCAGGGCTCCCAGGCCCTGTGGGACCCATCCTGTGGGAGCCAACTTGTGCCCACTCTTTCCTCTCTGTTGACATTCCTGGGCTATTCTGGGAGCTGCCAGCGGGCCCAGCCAGCTGAGCCCTTTGCCCCTTGCTCCGTGGTTGCATCATCTTCAGTGGGTGCTTTTTCCCAGACAGCCCACTCTGTTTACATGGCACCTCTGGCTTGGCCAGGGGCAGGGGCTCCGTGTGGTCAAGACCTTGGAGTCGGTGCATGGCACGGTGGGCACAGGACATGCCGGAGCACTGGCCTGGCAGGGCTTCAAGTTCCCACCGTTCCCTGGCTTCCCTGCTTCAGCTGGGCTCTGCCGATCCCCCAGCAACGTGGCACCTTGCATCGCTTTTGGGAGGCTTCTGCCAGCCCCTGCTCTGGCTCAGGCTGCACACCCTGCTCCAAAGAGTCCGAGGAACACCTTCAGGTTGATGTGGCCCTGGCTGCCACCTCCTGAGCCCTCAGGATATACAAATCCCCTTTCTGTTGTGTGAGGAGGGGGGAACACAGTGTTCATATTCACTGGCCCTTCCCAGCTCTGTCTGGGGCTGATGCTGGACAGGTGGTCCAAGGAGTGAGCTCAGATCCCCAAACCCATCATCTGGAGGGAGGCACAAAAGCCCAGAGATGTGACAGTCCCCAGGAGCTGCAGGGTCATCCCAGGAGCCCCTTGACCCCTGGGGTCCTCTGTCAGCACCAACAGGACTGTCATTGCTAAGGTGGCTCAGGGGTGCCCGGGGAGCAGTGCCCAGGCTGGGCGACAAGTCTGTGGGATCCATGGACAGGCAGGTGAGCTGGGATCCCTCCAGCTGGCTGCTCCAGGGCCACGGCTCTCCACCAGCCAGGATTTGCCCCAGCCCTCACTCCCTGAAGCTTTTGGAGCATCCTGCAGCCCGAACTGTGGGGCTGGCCGGGGTCCCTCTTCCCCGTGGGCAGATGCCAGGGTGACCCGCAGGAAGAGCCCATGTGCACACACGTGTGCGAGCCCCTTGCCCTCACACCTCTGCACGTCCCATTATTTGTGCACGCCCCTATGAACCCGTCCCCGTGCGCCTCACTCGTGTTCAGCCCACGCGGGCACGGCAGGGGCCAGTGCTCAGCCCTCCGTGGGACCCCTCCCGCAGCGCCGCGACGGCTCACGGGAACCGGGGACGGGGGAAGATGGGGGTCTGCTCACCGACCCCCCCGCGGGGAGGCGGGGGTGGGGTGCTAATCCCGGTAATCCCCGACGGGACGGGACAGGCAGGTGCGGCGGCCAATGGCGGGGGGCGGGGGGGCGGCGGGACCGCCCCCGGCCGCAGGTGCCCAAAGCAGGCCGCGCCGCACCGCTCCCGGTGCCGGTGCCGTTCCCGTCCCGTCGGCGCTGCTCTCGGTGCCGCTCCCGTCTCATCGGTGCCGTCCCGCCCCGCCGCTCCCGGTCCCGTCCGGTCGGTGCCGATCCTTTGGTGCCGGTGACGGTTCCACCCCGTCAGTGCCGCTCCCGGTGCCGGTCCTGTCCCGTCCGGTGGTCGCGGATGGCGGCGCGCGGCGCGGGCGCGTGGCTGCTGCTGGCGGCCGTTCTGTGCGCGGTGGCTGAGCCGCGCTGTCCGTCGTGCCCGGCGGGCGCGGAGCGGCGGCTGCTGGAGGAGGTGGCCAAGAAGCAGCTGCTGGAAAAGCTGCGGCTCCGCGATCGCCCGCGGCTCGCCCACGCCGTGCCCCGCGCCGCCGTGGCCCGCGCCCTGCGGCGGCTGCAGGCGGGAGGCGCCCGCCGGGGCCCCGGTGGTACCGGGGAGGAGGAGGAGGAGGAGGAGGAGGAGGAGGAGGAGGAGGAGCAGGGCTACGAGATCATCAGCTTCGCGGAGACAGGTGTGTGCGCGACCCCCGTGTGCACCCACTCGGTCCCCGACGGGGCGCGGAAGAGCCCGGTGAGCCCCGGGGCGACGGTTCCGTGTCCTGCGCCCCGGGGACCCGGAGCCACGCGGGCTGCGGGTAACTCGGGAGTTAACGCACCTGTCGCGCATCGGTGACATCCCGGCACCGCTGCTGCGGGAGGGCTCAGCCTGGAAGGGGGAGGTGGCCCCTCTCCTGCTCCTGCCTGTTGGGACCCTGCACCCGAGGGGCTGCAATGCCGGTCCCCTGCCCCCCGCCAGAAGATGGGGCACCCCAGGGTGCGTGGGATTCCTGAGTAGTTGCAGTTGAGAGCTGCAGGATTGGCTCGCGGGGCTGGAAACACTTTCCAGCCTCGCCCTGTGTAGAAAGGCCAGGTGAGAGCGGGCTGCCCTTCAACACCCCTTTTGCCAGGTAGCGTGGGACAGCCCCCCACTCCGGGGGTGGCATTCTCAGGGAAGGGGGGACAGACAGAGGACCCTGTGGAGGGAGGGAAGTTTGCAGGTATTTTCTGAGAAGCTGAAAGTCTTGACTTGCTGGACGGCGGGGGAGCATCCCGCAGCGCTCACCTCCTCATCCCTTTCTCCCCTCAGATCTCACATCTCCCTCCAGTTTGGGGCTGCAATTCCAGTTCAGCCAGGCGCAGGACCAGGACATTCACATCCTACAGGCTCAACTCTGGCTCTACCTGCGAGTTCCCCGGGCCAGCCTCACCCTGAGGGTCTTCCTGGCCGGTGGGACCGGGGCCGTGGCGGGGAGCAATCGCACGCTGCTGGGGGAGAGGCGGCTGAGCGCGGCGGGCAGCGGCTGGCGCTCCTTCCCGCTCCTGCCGGCTCTGCAGAGCTTCTTCGCGGGGGAGAGCCGGACCCTGAGGCTGGAACTGGAGAACCGCGGGGACGGGAGCGAGGTCATGGCACTAGTCAACGCCAGCTGGTCCCACCAGCCCTTCCTGGTGGCCAAGGTGAAGGTGCGGGAGCCTGAACACCACGTGGCCAAGCGCAGCCTGCGCTGCAGCCAGAACTCCAACCTCTGCTGCCGCAAGGATTACTACGTGGACTTCCGTGACATCGGTTGGAACGACTGGATCATTAAACCCGAGGGCTACCAGATAAACTACTGCGTGGGCCAGTGCCCTCTGCACGTGGCAGGCAGCCCTGGCATGGCCTCTTCCTTCCACACAGCTGTCTTCAACCTCGTCAAAGCCAACAACGTCCAGGCGTCGGGGCATTCCTGCTGTGTGCCCACACGGCGCCGGCCGCTCTCTGTCCTCTACTTCGATCGCAACAGCAACATTGTCAAGACTGACATTCCTGACATGATTGTCGATGCCTGTGGCTGTAGTTAGGGCTGGGGAAGCCGTGCTGGGATCCCCCTTCTCCAGGACTGTCCCCCTGGTGAAGGGGGAGGAAGCTGGAGAGCTCTGTGAGCTTGAGTCAGCCCTCAGTGCAATGGACCCTTTTGGAAAGGTTGGGAGGAAAGGAGAGGGTCTCGTCAGAGGGAGCAGGGGTTGAATCCAGAGAGCACCTGGGGCAAGGGGCTCTGGGGTCATGTGGGACAGTCCAAGGCCACATTGGACTGCCCGAGCATGGGCTGTGGGTGTTGATGTCTCTGGGCATCCCTGCTTGCACTGGTCCCAAGCTGATCCTGTGTTCCTGGTGGTCATGTTCCACTCTGGTGTGGGGGCCCTGCTTGGCTCACATTCAGTGTCCGATGATGATTTGAGACTCGGCCTCCCTGGGAGCAGGGTGGGATGGAGGAATGGGTTTGCTCCCTCCACATGGAAATCTGGAGGACAAAGCAGCCCCACTTGTTCCCCTACTGCAACAAACATTCCTGCATTCCATTCAGGCCTGGTTAGTGGGGACAGGTGGAATGGGGCACAATTAGCAGGCCTGGGAGAGGAGGATGAAGGGTACAACTTCATCAAGAACCCCAAAACAGCAACGACTGGACACAGTCCTCTGCTCCATGGAGCTGTGAGGGCCAAGTTTCCAGGTCCTGTGTACTTCCCCTTTCCCTGGGTTTGTGCTTTCCTCCCCTGCTCCCACCCACCAGCCAGGTCTCCTCCAGCCTAGTGCCTCCATCCAGGGAGGTCTGGCTCAAACTTTGCCTTCAAGACCACACTCAAGGTACAGATTTGGTTTGTGCCGTTGGTTTTGCAGCATTTCTGCTTTTTCAGTTCCTGCAGCCGTTGGGACTCCCTGGTGCTCCATCCTCTCTGCTGAAGATCCCACTCTGCCTTCACCTTCCTGATGCACCCACATGGCCTCTGCTTTAATTTATTGTATAACATTTTGGTGTGGCTTCCCAAATAAATGGATGGAAATGCAACATCCAGGCTCTGGCTGCTTTTTCCTGGGACCACCTGCATGGATGGTGTGAGGAAGAGGGTCTTGCTTGGCCAGAAGGTCCCAGGTCCCTCAGGCTCTGGGTCTGGAGCAGCACAGAATCCGCACAGTGCTGCCATACTGGGAGTTGAGGGGAACTGTGGGGTTTTGGGGGCTCATGAGGCCTGTGCAGGGGTGCCTTCCCTGTGGATGGGGGTCCGAGGGATCAGGCAGAGGCTGGGAACGAGGTACCACCACACTGGGAACTGGAGAGGGGTGGTCTGTAGTGGGAGCACCAAAGCTGTGTCCCAGCAGGGCCGGTACTGGGAAACATCACTCAACTTGGAGATGTTGTTCACCTGGAGCAATCCCGCATGGAGCTCTGGTCACTCTGGCTCCAGGGGGGTGATCTCAAATCCTGAGCCACAGCTCACCCCCAAATCCTGGGCCCCCACTGCAAAGCCCCTGACCATGTCCCACCTCCCCAGTTCCCCTTGTGTGCTCGCCTAAACACCGTCCAGTGACCCCAGTCTAAACCCCATCATAGGGAGTCACCTGTAGGATTCAGTATGGGATGCTCGTGGGATGGGAGGTGATGCCCCCTGCTCATCCCGCTGAGATCCCACACTCCGGCCTGGGTTCCTGTTGCGCAAGCACCCGCTCAAAGCTCAGCCTGGGGCTGTTTTATCTGGGGACAAACCCTCTCGATTTCCCAGCTTGGCCCTGCCAGCGGCCAAAGTGCAGCTTTCATCAGCCAGCGCAGCGGGCATCCCCCCCAGCGCCCAGGGCACCGCGGCCGTTGCCACGTTCCCAAAATATCCCTGCTGTGGGGAAAAGCCAACGGCACCTGCAGGACGCCTCAGCCTCCTGGGCACTCCCACAGCCCTGGTCCGTGTCCCAGGAGCACGTGCTGCCATGCAGACACCGAGAGCTGGAAGCGCACGGGGATGTGTGTGGTGTCCGCAGAGCCACCCTGCTCCTTTCCCAAATCAGCATTCCAGTGTGGAATGCATCCAGCCACGTGGAGCATCCCACCAAGACACCAGCTATGTGTTTTCTTTTGCCATCAAGAAGACTTTTCCGTTGCTTTCCCTGTGGCAGGGAGCGTGTTCCGGTGTGGAGGGGGGCTGTCCACATGCGTGTGTGCGATGTGCTGACTCACTGACACACTGACACGCTGCCCCCGCACCGAGGTGCTGAGCTGGCCGTGGTGGCACCGGTAAATCCCTAATCTGGGGGATCATCTGGCCCTGCTCTGAGCCGCTTTGACTTTCCCGAACAGGAGACTGGGATTATTCATGGGGTGGGGGAAGTGGCAGGATAGGGGGTGTGGTGGTTGAGAGCCACTCCAAGGGGCTACCCAGGTGTTGGTTACACCCAAGGGCTCGGAGCTGGTGGCAGAAGGGACCTGGAACTATCTCGGCACGCAGATGGTCCCGTGAGGAGAAGGGGGTGGGCTCAGGGTGAGTTCCTGGCCCCGAGCAGCTTATCCAGGGTCACACTCAGCTCAGGGGTAAAGCTGCTGAGCTGCTTACGCCCGTTACAAAACGAGGATGGAGGCAGCCACTCTACCTGCACCACCCTCTCACCTCTGCCCACCCCCGCATCTGCACCCACGCCCTCGCCACCGTGGGGCTGCTGCGGTGGGACTCGAGCCATGGTAGAGTCTGGGGGCATCCCAGGACCCCGCTGGCTGTTCCTCGCTCCTGCCAGAGGAAGGGGTTGACCCTGTAGGCACTGCCATCTCCCCTGCGTGATGGGGGCTCCCCGGGGAGCAGAGACCCCTCCCCACCCTCACTGTGTTGGGGTGAGGGAAGGCGCTGGTCTCTGATTAGGACAGTGGGGAGGGAAACTGAGGCAGAGAATGGATTCTGCAAGCCACGGCTGGGAGCGGAGGGGTCCTGAAATCCTGTCATCGTGGTCTGCATGTTGTCCCTTTGCCCTGGGGGTCCCGTAACTGTGACATCGTGAAGACGCGAAGCTGCCCACAGTGCGTGATGAAACCAGGGGTCACGGGACAGGCTAATGCCGGGGACAACAGAGTTCCTGGCGGGGTAATCCCGGTAAGCGGCTCCGGGGCCAGGGCGGTGGGCGGCACAGCCCCGTCACCTTCGGGGCTCGCCCGGGTCACCGGCGGCACCGGCCTGGGGAGCACGACAGGCTCCGCCCGCCGCCACCAGGGGGCGCTGCCAGGCCGTGCGGCGACCCCCGCACGGGACCGGCCGGGACCCCCGGGAGCGTGGGATGTGTCCCCCAAGTGTGCGTGGGCTGGGGGGTGTGACCCCGCGTGTGCGTGGGCTGTGCCTCCTAAGAGCGCGTGTGCTGCGTTCCCCGCGTGTGCGTGTGTGCGGGCTGTGTCTCCCCGCGTGTGCGTGGCTGTGCCTCTTGAGTGTGCGTGGGCTGTGCCCCGCTGCGTGTGCACGGGCTGTACCCCCGCGTGTGCGTGGGCAGTGCCTCCCCGCGCATCCGTAGGATCGTGGCTGTCCCCCCTGCGTGTACACGGGCTGTGCCTCCTGCGTGTGCGTGGGCTGGGGGGTGTTCCCTCCACGTGTGCGTGGGCTGTGCGACCCGTGTGTGTGTGTGTGGGCCGTGTCCCCTAGTTGTGTGTGTAAACGGGCTGTGGCACCCGCGTGTGCGTGGACTGTGGGGTGCGACTACGTATGTGTGTGTGCTGTGTCCCCCGCGTGTGCGTGGAGTGGGGCTGTGTCCCCGACATGTGCGCGTATGGTGGCTGTGTCCCCCGCGTGTGCCTGTGTGGGGGATGTGCCCCCCGCCTGTCCATGGGCTGTGCCCCCCGCGTGTCCGTGCGCGTGGGCTGGAGGGTGTTAACCCCACGTGTGCGTGGGCCGTGTCCTCCGCGTGTGCTTGTGCAAGGGTTGTGCCCGCGCTCTGCACACGCGTGTGCACCGTGTGCGCGCTTGCACGTGCACGCGCGATCCCTAACGCGAGTGGGCACAGCTGCGCGTGCACAGGGGTCCTCACACGCGCGCTCGTTGCCTGCGCCCCGTGTATGCGCTCACAGGAGCCCACGCGTGTGTCTCCCTCTGTGCGTGTGTGCTGCCGTGTGCCCGGGCCGTGCGTGTGGCCCCGTGTGCGGAACCCGCGGGGAGCGCGTGGACCCCCGCGGGAGCGCGCGGACACGCGTGGGGTGCTGTCGGCCGTGAGAGTGCGGGACCGGTGCGCGCGTGGGGGGGTGCGCGCGGGCGCGGGGCCGTGCGTGTCCCGGATCCATCCCGGGTTTTCGGGGCCGCCGCTCCCGGCCGGGGTCTCCGTCCCGAGCGCGATCGGCGCCGCCGCCGCCGCCGCAGTTGGCGGAGCGGGACCCGCCGGGACCCGCCGCCCCCGCCGGGCTCCGGTAACTTTCTCCGGGCGCCCGGGGCGGGCCGGGGGAGTGCGGGGGGCGCCGTCCCGTCCCGTCCCGT
>WBMZ01005170.1:0-64810 GCA_013400975.1 Atrichornis clamosus
GCCCCCGCCGCAGCCGCCCCCGTACCGGACCCAGCCGCTGTCCTCCGGCCCCTGGGCGCTTCGCCCTGGCGGCACACTGCGCCCCCGGCCTCCGGCGCTGCCCTCGGGTCCTGGGGCACTGTCCCCCGCTGTGCGGCCCCGGTCCCCATCGCCGCCGCTGCCTGCCCCCGGGCCGCCCTCTACCAGACCGTCCCGGTCACGGACTCCACCGCTGCCATTGGGCCCGGGGGTGCTGCCTTCCTACAGGTTGCCTCAGCACCGGTCTCCGCCGCAGACCCTGACCGGGAAGACCTTACTGAAGGCCCCACCGCCCTCAGCAAGCTCGGGGGGGAGACCCCGCACCGGACCCATCCAGTCCCCGCTGCTGTCATCGGGCCCCAGGGCGCTGTCCCGCACCGACCTGTCCCCATCCCAGTCCCTGCCGTTGCTGTTCCCCACCGACCCGCCCCCATCCCGGTCCTTGCCATTGCTGTCCGACCCAGAGGTGCTGCCCCTGTCCCGGTCTCTGCAGGCACTCCCTGCCAGCCCCTCCTCATCCCCACTGCTTTTATCAGGCCCAGAGGTGCTCCCCTCCACCAGGCTGTCCCCGTCACAGTTCAGGTCCCTGCAGCAGCTCTCCACCAGGCCATCCCCAGACTCGCCGAGGGGATCCAGAGGGCTTACCCCCAACGGACCAACCCAACCTCAAGTCCTGCGGCTGTACCCATGCCAAACCCTGACACAGCTGTCAGGTCCTGGGATCCTGCCCCCCACCAGTCCACCCCCACCCCAATCCCAGCCACAGTCCCCCACTCAGCCACCCCCATCCCACTCCCTGCAGCCACCACTTGCCAGGCCCCCCTCATCCCAGTCTTTGCTGCCAGCACAGGGCCCCGACGTGCCCCAACCCCCAGAGAGCCATCCCCTAGAACTGCTCCCTGTCTTCAGGAGCATCAGGTGCCAGCTTGCTTTGTCAGAGGTGCAGGGCACCCCACCATCACTGCACGATGATTGTGGGCGGCAGACCCGCACCATGCTCTCCAAGAGCTCCCCTAGGAATGCCGCAAGCCGGGGGCCGTCGGTGCCGCTGCGACAGCGGGAGCACGCCTGGCTAGTGGCAATGTCAGCGGGGTGCTGGGCTCGGGTGCGGGGACTCTTCCTGGAAGAGCCGGAGCTGGCACTGCAGCGGGACTTCATGTCAGGCTTCACAGTCCTTCACTGGCTGGCCAAGCACGGCGATGGGCCAGGCCTGCGGGAGCTGGCAGAGGCAGCACGGCAGGCTGGGCTGGCCCTGGACGTGGACGCCCGCTCGGGCTGCGGGTACACGCCGCTGCACCTGGCTGCCATACACGGCCACCAGCTTGTCATCAAGGTGCTGGTGCTGCAGCTGGGGTGCCAGGTGCAGGTGAGGGACGGCAGCGGGCGCCGGCCTTGGGAATACCTGGGCAGCTCCACCTCAGGGGAGATCTGGCAGCTCCTGGAGGCACCCCGTGGCACAATTATGTTCCCCACGCAGCCCCTGGCCCGCAGTGTGTCCTCTGCCAGCAAGGTGTCACCGTCCACTGGCAGGGCAGCACTGCCTGCTTGCCTCAGGGTGCAGCACGGCCGTGGGGCAGCATCCCACCAATCTGGCAGCGACAGTGACTGAGACAGCTCCCTGGCATCCCCTGCCAGCGGAGATGGGACCTTGGTGGCCATCCTGCGAGAGGAAGCCATTCAGGCAGAACAAAAGCTGTGAAACAGATTGAACCTATTGAAGAAGGTACTTTTAAATTATTCCAATGAACTGTTGTCTGAGCCTCTTTGCCCTTCTTCCCATTTCTTACTTTTCTGCCAGTGAAAGGATGCAGTAACTCTGCTGGAAGGAGGTAGAACCCTTGGGAGGCAAGTCCTCTGCAGCCCACAGGGCCAGTACCAGCTGCTGGGTGCAGCCAGGATTACCAGCATTAGTGCAACCATGGCTTTGAGGTGAAGCTCCAATCTGGCCGCAAGCAGGGCAGAGCACTTGCTTTTGCTGACAGTGATAGATTGTTGTTGGTCCTGGGGTTTGCAAAACACTTGTTTACATCACCTACATTCTGGGGAGTAGTAAAACTACAACCCTTTTTAAACCCAGCAGATTAAGGATGAGTCCCACTTTTAAAAATGCAGCTGCTCAAGATCCAGCCTCCCAGCAAGAGTCCTCAGAGAGTGATGGACTGTGGCAGAGGGTGGTAATGGGAGAGCCCCAGTAGGGAAGGGTGTTTCCCAGGACACCTTGCCCACCAGCCCATGCCAAAAGAAATGTAGGGCAGCACCATAGCCCTCCTCCCCTTCACAACTTACCATGGCTGCCCAGCAGCATCCATGCCGGTCCCTCATCGGTTCCTGCATCTCCAGTTGCTTTCCTCACACCACAGGATTAGGAATTGGTACCCGTGTTGTGGCTAGAGCCCTGTTCCCACACCTTGGGATGGAAAGCATTGCATCAGGATTCTCTGTTGGGCCGAAAAGGAGCTGTGCTGTAGTACAGGTCCCAAGTTTGCAGAGGGCAGGCAGTTTCATAACCAGAGCTGCATTTTCCCAGAGACCCCAGCCCTAAACTGTCTAGGGCAACATAATTAGGTGTTTATGTGATGGGAACAGGTGGGATTGAGGGACCAAGTGCAGTCAAGAGATGTTCGGTGGAGTAATTCCTCAGAGTTCACAAATACCAAGTTGTCCTTAGGAATCTCACTGGATTATGTTATGGTCGTGTAATGTACTCTGCTCTCTGATTTGGCATAAATGAGCTTCTAAAGTGTCAAAAATTGCAACAAATTAATTCTTGCACCTAATCTGTCTCTTCTATAGATCCTTTATGAAGGCAGGAAAAGAGCTAAGATACATAATACAGGGATCCATCACTGCCAGGTTGATGCTTCCTGCTGCTGGGTGACCCCACATGTAGGGCCAGTGAAACTGGGACTGCTGGCTCAGCTTCAGTGGGAGGCTTTGGGGCAGACCAGAGCAGTAGGTGGGAACTGCTCATGTATTTGAGGCATGTGTCTAAATGCCTGCAGTTTCGGGGAGGAACGGGAATGAGGGCAGCAGAACCTGACCCTTGCATAACACGCGTGCCAGGGAATGCCTCGAGTCCTTGCTCAAGCACTAATTGAGGTCTCCGCTTTGCCTGGGGTTTATTTGAGGGAGGAACTCTTTCCTGCAGAAGGGAACCTACTCTGCCTGACTCTCTGGACACAAAAGGTTGCAGCCATTTCCCAGCCTGGTTTTCTCTTTTTCCAGGGGAAAGAGCTCAGTAAACCAAGGCAGTGTCCCGTCAGTGATCATTCTGCTTTGAGATGACAACACAAATTTGAACTCATAACAAATTCAACTCTGAAGTGGCCTCTGAGCCATAGGCATGAGAACCTGAAGGGCCCTCCAGGATTCCCCCACAGCAGGAGGAATCCTGTATATCTCCCTTCCTCTTCAATACAGGGGTTTGTAGTCTAGGTCAGCACCAACACACAAAGTGACTGCTGCCTGGTGAAACAATAAAGCCTTTTCCACCACATTTAGAGCCTTTGCCATAGTTCACACCATGCACCAGGTTCCCTTGGGAAAGGACGCCCCAAAGCCTTCTACCAGCTTGGCTACAAGCTCTTAAAAGCAAGCGCTTGATGGGGGATATTAGAGATGCCACCAGAGCCTTCCTGTAGAGTGAGCTTCTCTCCTGTAGAGAGAAGGAACCCGAAATGACAGAAGTTTGTGAGCTGACTAAAGCTGTCTGGCGGGAGCATATTTTTTTTCCACAGCTTCCAAAGAACAAGGTTTTCCCCTTACTATCTTCCATGCTGCTAAGACAGAGATACCTTGGGATTCTCATCTTACAGCCTTTCCCTGACCTTTCTCCGTGACGCAGACCTAAGGGGCACTTTTTTTTCTACACACTGTCTCAGTCCTTGCCTATCATCTTTTTCAGAGCCCTTTTCTCTCCCTAGCAGTGTTATCAGACTGCTGAACTAAGTAAGTTGTGACCTAATTTTGTGATCACTGTTTGCTTGCCTATCGAGATGACACAGATAAGCTGCTTTCTCCATTTTTTAAATTACAGAGCAACGGTTAGGAAGCTCAAAACTTTCCATACTGGATACAGTGTGCATTCACTCTAGTTTATCACCTTAGTGATATTAGGACGGCTAATATTGCTAATACTGCACAGCTCCTACACCACACTATCTAAAAGCAGTCAGTCACTGCTTGTGGGAATAACCACTCTTTTAACCCCCAGAAAGCCTCAACCTCCAGGTTTTCTGCTGGTGAAATAAGCAATGGACAGGGTGAAACCCATCTCCAGCCCATTGTGGGAGGTGAAGCCAGATCTTTCATCAGCCATGCCTGGAGGAATGACACTGCTGCCCTGGTGCATCATAGATCCAGTCACCCAGGAATAATAATTCATCACTGGATATACAGACATGCAGCCTGAGCATCTCCATTTCAAAGTTCTCCTGGTCTCCTTACTGCTTCCTTGTCAGCCTGCCCTGCCCCTTCCAAACAGCATGCTGCTGTTTCCTCATTGCAGCTGGACGTGGCTGCTTGCCTCACACCCAATCCAGGCATCTGATTTTGCACCACCCTGAAACACAGGAGATGTCATGGATTAATGCACAGCAGGACTCTGCCCTCTCCTCTCATTGCATTTAAAGCACACCTCCCACTTGGTGCCTGCTGCTGATAAAGTCACTCCTGCTCTCTAATGCTTCTCTCTGACCAACTGCTTTGCACTCCAAACCCCATGTCCTTCAGAGGGGCTGTGTTTCTTCATGCATTAGCCTCTGCCCAGCACATACTGTCAAGGCTGAGCTCTCAGAGCCTTCCAAAGTTCTGGCAAAGGTAACCCTGAAGGCACAGTAGCCCTCATCACCACCTCCCTGCTCCTGTTTCCTAAAAGCAGGCAGCACAGCAGAGCTGGACATTCATCTTGATTCAAGCCTCTAGACAAGGACCGAAGGCTGGAGCAATGGTGGGAGTCCAGCTCAAACAACCCAAGAGGCTTTTGTGCAATTAAAAAAGTGTTTCTGGGCAAAGCAGGTGAGCAATAGCACAGAACATTGCGAACACATGCTAATTGCCAAGGCACCCTTTATATCACGGCACCTTATGAAGCAGAGAGAAAGGGAACTCGTGGAATTAAAAAAAACCACATTGAAGAGTCCATCACACAAAATGCACTTTTTTTTCCTGTTCTGATGAATGCCATTTGAATTAAGTAGTTTGTATACAATGCCACAGTGAGAGTCTTGCACACTTCTAGCAAGTAATGATTCAAACCCAATCGCTACTAAATCCTGTTACAGCTAGAATTTCTCATTACTACATTTACTATAAGTAGCACCAGATGGCAGGTTAGCAGAGTGGGGTTTAGAATAAGAAAACCCCCCAATTAACAGTACAGTTTTCTCCAGCCTAAGTTTCCCCACTAATGAGAATTGTTAGCTTTTCAGGTAAAAACAAATATTGTCTTTGGAAACTCAGTCACTCTGAAAAGTAATAAAAGTAGAATTCTTAGTTTAGTTAAATTAATACCCCTCATCCCCAATACGAGTCTATTTAAGAAAAGAAAATGTGTTTCACCATTAATTAAAGGAAATATATTTTAAGATACCTAGGAAAGCTTGGTACAGAGGCACTATTGTGTTAAATGCCTGAGTGCACTGTGCAATAGCTTGTCTGTGAAGACACAGATGGGTGATCCTGTGTAGGTTTTTTCATCAGAGCTGTTAATATGACCTGGTAGAGCAAATGTCTTTTTGGATGGTTTAAATAAGCCTAAGGCTCATGATACTTTAAATCTGGATTGAATTTCAGCAAAGGCACTTAAGCTCCTCATACCTATCAGGACTTCCTTACTGTACAGCCTGTCATAAAATATAAGCAAACCAAAATCTGTTTGTGAAATAAACCTTTACACTGCTCTTAAGTTTTCTTAGCTCCAATGGTACTGGAGAAAAGCACAAAACTGCTCATGGCAGATGGCTCTGATAAAGATTTTGGGTGCTTTCATTGCTATGTGATAGTGTTTCACAGGCAGACATGCTCTGTGTGTTTGAAAGCCACAAGCTATTTAAAATTAATTGTTTAAGAAGTCCTAGTTTCTGTTGTGAAGGAAACACCCATTAAAACTATTGGCAAGGTCCTCCACACAAGCGTGTCAGTCTGTGTGGCCTCAGTTTGCATTTCTAATACTGCCATGGAAGCAAGGACCAAAATCCTTCAAAATGTGTCACAGCAGCTTCCCCCTTGCTGCAGGGCCTCTGTAAAGAGAGTGCTTGGTTTAAATATTTTCTTTTGGCTTTGCTGAGACACAGCTCTAGACTGAAGGAATGTTCTGATGAATTTGATACCAGAAGAGGTGTTTTATGGACTTTAATGTAGTCCAGAATATTCTAGTGGAAGTGGGAATTAGAAGAATTTGAGCTGGTGTGTGTCTCAGACCTGGATTCCCATAGTAACTCTGCAGGGAACAAATAGCTTTGCACAGCCAAGCACAGGGCAGGTGTTATCGCGGGTTGTCCAAAGTCCGTGTGGGAGTTGCATGCCACTGGTAAACAGAAGAGAATGTTTGAGGGAAATGGGAAGGTCTTGCGTCTCACTTTCAGAGAGGACAAGAAGTACCTCCCAGGCCTTAATGGGGAGTGTTACTGCTACAGGGATGCAGAGCTGTGCTCCCTCCATCCACAAACACTGCACCCTCCTTATCTCCCCAGTGGTGCTCACACTGCCTGGTGATGGTATCTAAAGTGACCCTAGAACAAAACAGGGAGCTGATAAGGATGGGGAGCTGATAAGGATGAGGGCAGAGTTTGTCCTCAGAGCCAGGCTGTTTGCAAGCCTGCTAGTGGCCAGGGAAGACAGTGGGGCCCAAGGGAGAAGCAGATGCTGCTGCTCACTTGTAGCCTGCAGGGCTTTGGTGGAGGCTATGCTGAGCTTGGGGACAGCAGCAGTCTCTCCCCTGCACTATCGCTGGCTTCTACTCCTTCAGCTTTGGTCTCCCTGTGACTTTACCCAAGGGAAAGCCTGCCTGTCACTGTGAATTGCTTCATATCCCTGCCTGGCTATGCCAGTGCCTCTAGTTCAGCCCATGCATCCACGTACACCTGCTGGGTAACCAAGGCGGGACTGTGTGTTGTGACCCTGGTTTGAGCCCCAAAGTTGCACTGCATCCTGTGTCTGGCTGAGGCTGGGTCCCTTACCACTGTCTGTGCTCGTGCCAAGTGGCAACAAGTCACCCTAAAGGCATGTGCTGAGTATTACTGAAGAGTGTAAAATGCAAACAGTAGAAGGAGATTAACTCTTATGTAAGAAAACATGTACAAAACAGTCCAATGCATTAGGAAATAATCTTGCTCTTTCCTTCCTTGTATTAAAATACTTAAGCTGAGTTTCCAACTCTGCATGAGTCATAACATCAGTGACAAAGAATGTAAAGCCTGACTCTTGTTTTAAAGTATGTTTTGCTGGAGGTTTATAAGCCACAAGGCTATTAACTTGTATGGGTTTTGCCCATCCGAGTCCTGGTCACTACAGTCCATAGCAAAGGTAAGGAACATATCACAGCAGCAGCAGATGTGAGTTCACTGTAAGCACAAGCTGACAAAACCCATCAGAAATTCCTACATATAAAGACTTTTTTCTGGAGAGGGGGCATGAGCAACACTGTTTCACAACACTGAGTATGTATCTATCAAAACACATCTGTTTCCACTAAAAGATGAGCCATTGCATGGCACCATACAAAGTTGTACTTCTCATTGACTAGATGTGGCTTAAGTGTTTTAGAGGGAAAAAGGGAGGAACGAAATGCTCTTGCCAAGGCAGAGTGGCTTCCAGGCAAGTGGCACCACCTCTGGGAAGTCACTAAGCCTGGCAGTTTTGCCTGCAGGTTAAGATGCTCAGATGGGCATAGTCAAGGGAAGTTGCACATTTTTCTTTGCATAAATACTAGAACTGGTTTAGTCATATGCTGAGTGGCATGCTCAAGGGAAATGCAGATGCTTGAGTTCGGGAGTTATTTGCATGTGATTTGGATTTTTTGTCTCTTTGCTTATTAAATACTGAATAGATGACTTAAGCAAAGACCTTGCAACTCTGCCCTCTCCATGGTTTCTCGTTGCTGCCGCACAACAAGCCCAAAGTTGATGTTCCTCACAGTGGTTGCTTGTTGATTTAATGTAGGGACACTTTTTAGCTGCTGGATGGTCTGTGCTGGAGATGAGCAGCAGTCAGCCATGGATCTGTGTGTCCATGCATTCGTGTATGGTGGCATCTGGACAGTCCTACTCCTGCCTGTGGTCAAAGGGGAGGGCAGATGCAGTGGTGCTTCCCTTGGATTTTGGTATCTTGCAGACTTTGGCAGGCGTGCTGCTTGCATGTTCTCGGGCTGAGATTTCCCCAGGCACTGTGGGATTCCGTGCAGCCAAGCTGTCAGGCAGCTGGCTGTTCCCTCTCTGGGGCTGAGCACACCCTGCTGCAGCCTCTCATTTGCCGTGGGAGGGCAGAGTCTCAGTGGAGTCTGCCACCTTCTGCTGACTGCTGTGGTGGTGGCTGCATTAGGGCAGCCAGTTGTGTTGGTACTCTCCCATGGGACCTGAGAGTGTGCTGCAACCCTGGGCCTGAGTCATGGCTGAGGCCTTTGGCATCACTCACACTCTACCAATTCTTCTTGTCAGTGTGAGAAATCCTTCCCTGCCTTCCTTTTTCCTTGCATCCTGCATGGCTTCCCAGCACTGCCTCGTTTCACCACGCTGTGGCCAGAATCCTTTTATGAACCCAGCCAGGATCACCACAGCCTTCAGGGGATTTAGAAGCAGGGTTTCTGATCTGCGCACAGTGCTTGGAATGATGATCTTGCTTTCCAGCAGAATTTACTGAACTGCCACTTTTAAATGTATTTCCAAATGTGTGTGTGCACGTGAATATTTCTAACTGGGCCTTTCCTCTTTACCTATCATATGAGATGTCACCCTGTGAAAAGGTCATGAATAATGGGACACAATCAAATGACCTGCCTGCACTTGATACTTTTTTACAGCTGCTGTACAAAAGGGCTTCACTCTTAAACTTGAGTGTATCTTTGTTTATTGCACTTCAATAGCCAGAGAAGTTCAGAGCTGTTTTGTGAACTAAGGGAGTCCTCATGACTCATGTCTATTTTTGGGTAAGCCCTAAATCTATCTGACAAATCACTGGGGGAGAAGGTGGCAGGAAGGGGAAGGAACTTTACCCCACTGTAGCATCATTTTGATGCTCTTCAGTGTCTTGTGGCTCAGAATGGACAGTGTTAATGTTTCTTCAAAGATTGTTACCTTTTTAATCAGCATGTTCTTTCCAAGGCATCTTCCAAGTACTTGCTGGCAATTTTCTTTTGCCTAAAATTGAGTTTAAGAAACTTAAGCCAGTTTAAATACAATCCCTTCTCACTGTGGGTGGCTAGAAGGAGACCAATTCTGGCACACAGATGCTTTTGCGGGAAAGAACTCCAGATGGCTTGAGTTTCTAAGCCATCCTGGCATGCTGTATGTGCTGTGTCAGGCTAGAAGTCAGCTCTTCTAAATCAGTCCAGCCTAAGGTTGCTGAAATGCTTTTATGTACACTGGTCCCACCCTGTCCAAAGTCACTGTGATGGGTTTTCACCCATTGATTAGAGCAAAGCCCTAAAACAAGAAACTACTTCACAGTCCTTCAGTAGAAGGGAAAACTCTGCTGTGCAAGTTTTGCAGAATTAGAGTGACATAAGGAAAACCAAGCCTTAAAATTCTAAGCAGATAATATAATAGGACCAACAGATGTGTCTACTGTGTCCTAGATGTGTCTACTGTGACTACACAGAGCCAGTCCTGTGGCCTGGAATGGGGCAAATCCTTCAGAAGAGCATCCCAGATTACTTGGCAAAACCCCAGGAGCTTTAACTTTATGGATGGCACAACACGATAAAAGCTGCTTTATGAAAAGAAACAAAACTAAAGCTAGAACTCCAATCCAGTGCAGCCACCTTAGTTCAAGACAAAAGCTACCCAGAGGGTTGCTCCAGTGATGATCCTTTTTCACTGACACCTTGTTTCTGTCCCGTGGAGTCCAGACTCAACTAACGAGCTCTACTGCTGGAGTATCCTGTGGAGGGCAATGCAAGTGTGTTCCCTTTCAGCTCTCCTCACCTCCTGTACACCATGCGGACACCCTCAAGGCCTGTACAGGTTTTATTCAGCGGGTTAGGGGTAGGAAAATCCATAGTTCCCCATCTTTGCCCCACACACAAGTCCCGTTGCAGATGAGGTACAAATCAAACCCAGACTGTCTGGAGCTAGACCACAGGAATACACAAGGCTTGGGAAGTGCTGCTATCTTGCTGCGATACCCCAGTGAAAAGTGTTCCAGGGTCTGTTCCCTGGTGCAGAAGTTTGCAGTGAGGTCACAGATGTAAAGTAAACCACCACGCTGTTAAGAAAAATAAGTAGTGAAAACTGCCAGAGTTGACAGACCTCTGGAAAACTTGAAGGGTCAGTAACCTGTGGGCTCTGCTATGAGTTCACACTGCAATAGCTGCTTGACTAAGCTGATAGATGCTTGACTAAGATCTCTGATGTCCTGCAAAAAGGAGGGAAAGATGGACCCAGATTCATAATTTTACAGTAGCGGGGACCTCCAGTGAGGAAGAAATGCAAACAATTCCTCTGAGATGAGGCAATAAACTCTAAGGTGAGGTGTTTGCCACCTGCAAACTTAAAAGGTAAGGAGGGAGGTGCCAAAGTGAAATGAGTCCAACAAAACAAAGGCCCAGTTCTCCTGGGTAGTTAACAATTTGCTCTAGTTAAATTTAATCTACTGAGAGGTGAGAGAAACACAGGGATTATCAGCTTGGGTCAGTGTTAATAAGGGAAATAAAATGAGGAGACATGCTTTAAATTCCAGTGACATGATCAGCAAACTCCTTTCATCACTTTGAGATAGTGCAAGAAGTTCTTTATAATTAACTTAATTTATAATTAACCTGGAATAGAGGTGCTTCCCTTTTAATGTAGGGAAAGCTGAAATCAGGAAGCCCTCAGGGATAGAAATGCTATAGTGACATGTGGACATGCAACCCCAGCTGGTATCCAGTGCAGACTGGACCTTCCTGGCACAAACTTCCCTCTGAGGCAGTGCTTTGGGAGCATGAGTGCCAGCAGAAGGGTCTTTGGGAGGGTCTCTCAACCTCCTGCCACATTGGATTGTGGCTCCTGAATCACTTTTTCTTTCAAGAGCAGGCCAAAGCTTCTGGGGAGTCTGACTCTATTCAACCATGGTCTCCAGTCCAGCCCTAGAGTTTCCCCCATGGATAGCACAGAGCTGGAAGATACCATGGTGGTGAGAGCATTGTTTTAGCCATCTCTTCAGAAGGGTCCAGCGAAACTGTGGGCAAGTAAACTCTCCAGGGGTCATGACTACATAAGCAAAAAGGCAAAAACTTCTCAGATGAGACAAACTGATATGCTATGGCAGAAACAGCAAGAACCAGATACTTCAACAGTAGAAGCAGAGGATTGCTCAAGTTAAAGTCCCCAGCTATTCCAAGAGATGGAAAACAGCCTGGGAGTGTATATAGAAATACAATGTATATATCTATTATGCTGTAACAGCATAATATTTAGGTTATAAGAGTAACCAGGGGCTACTGCTGAGAACAGGATCCCATCCAGACAGTACTGACACAAATATTCCCTAAAGACGGTGTGAGAGAAAGATGCAGCCTTTCCCTGATGAACTGAGAATGAACTTACAGAGACAAGAACAAGTCTTCCCTAAAGAAAGTGAAAAAACAAACCCTAACTTAAAGCAAACTGTAAACTTTCTCTCACACTAGGAAAGGGTGAGGAGTTTTTCTTGTCATTATTTTACCAGTATAATCCTTGGATTGGAGCTGTCCTTTTTCCTCCTTGGTCAGTCTAAGTGATTCAGGGGCCATGACTGAAGCAGTGGTGCCCTCCCAGGGTGGTGCACGTACAGCACCGCTCTGCTGGACCGGGGGCCAGATGCCTTCTCCAAAGGAGGAGAAAGTGACTACTTGCTCTTTGGCAAGAAGTGGGCCCTCTTTCTCAGCAATGAGTAACTCAGGATGTGCAGCATCGACAACCACCAGTGCGTGTGGGTTTGGTGCAAGATAAAGCAGGCACAGGTACTGAAGAGCCAGCAGGCATGGCCTCTGCACCCTGTGTCACACAGGGCACAGTGTACCCAGTTAGCCAGCAGCAGGGTGTGTTCTCAGACCTTCCAAAACCAGGGGTAAGCCACTTCTAATGACAGCTGTGATTAGCCAGGGATATGACTTTGCCAATGGCTAGGGTGTATTTTTTCTCGCAGAAGATTAAAAAGAGTAACAATCAGCATGCTGCACCCTTTGCTTCTAAAGCAAATCTGGGACATTTCTAGGGAGTTACAAGAAAATCAGACTGGCCAGTTGTCTGCCTTCAGCCTGTGCAAACCAAGAGGTGAATGAAGAGTTTGGGCTGGGGATCTGGTGCTGGCAGAATCCCATGCCTTCAACCAAGCCTGCAAGGCAAAGATCAGGGAGGCCACCCTTAATTTTCCCCATAGGCAAAAATTGCTCTGTGCATCACCGCTGGATGAGCAGATGACTCTTCTCTCCCTGCTTCTGCCAGGGCTGCCTGGTGGGTGCAACACTCTTCCCTAAAAGCATGTGAAAGAGCAGTAACTCCTGAAATGGGAACACTTACTCTGTATGTGCCCCAAGTACTCTCTCTCAGGGCCTGTACTTACTGCAGTCCCTCGTAACAACCCAGATAAGGCTCACTTGGGCTCTTCTGCCCAGGGTTTCTTCTCAGAACATCACCTGCTGAACCTGGGCTGTGAAAGTGGCTTGCATAGGGCAACGCCTCTCCCTGTCTTCCCCAGGCCTTTGAAACACACCCTAATCTCTGCCTGCCTGCTGTGAGTGCATAGGGACTGAGCCCCTCCCTGTGGGAGGTGCAAGGTATACTTTGCCTCACATTGTGCAGGGAGGCTGGGAACATCCTCAATGGGGTGGGATTGGCCAGTGTGGCCTTGCTTTGCAGCCTGCCTTGCTCTACCAACCCTCTGAAAGGGAAGGAGACCCACTGGGTCCCTTACTTTTCTCCCACTTAACCCCTAGGAAAAATATAAGACAGTTGGGTAACTACAGCCTAAGAATGAACACTTTGCTGATTTCACAGGGCTTACAACAAGGAGTGCTTTAAAGCTAAAGACCAAAGGGTGTGCTGCTAAGCCAACCAGGCTGCCCATGCAGAGCACTCAAGGAAAACACACAGTGCAGTCTCCGTGTGTTATTAGAAAGGTATTTCCCTGTCTGAAGGGTCAGAGGAGACTTCAAGCCAGAAAAGCAGCTCTCATGAAACGTGCGTTTCAGAAGGGTAGTCAGAGGGGCCAATGCTATGGCACTGCATGGCCCCAGCACTGAAAGGAGGAGAGAAGTCTCCAGGAATTTCACAGAACTGAATGGAAAACAAATACACAAAACCAACTGACCAAACAGAATTTACTCAACTCCTCACGCGTGGCAGCAACCAGGGGAACAACTGCACAGTAACTCAGGCACACAGAGAGCAGGCGCCTAAAAGCCTGTCTCTAACACGTGATCCCAGCTAACATCGCTAGAGAATGGGGCTAACTTAAGGTGGAATTACTTGGGATTGCTCCAAACTCTCCATAGAAGGGGCCTGCCCTTGGTGGCATTTGCTACCTGTACCGCTCTGCTCTTGTGTATGTATAGGATGGCCAGGGAGTTAGTTGGAGGTGAGAGCATGTGTGAGATTTTCCCTACAGCACTTTCAAGTCAGCATTTTGCCCTCTTTTATACACTCCAGTCACAGGGCTGCCATGGGAGCTTGTGACTTTTTAGTTCAAATACAGCTCAGCTTTGCTGAAATGCCACTGGAATGTTCTGAAATGGGTGTAGGGGATATCTGGGGCAAAGGATGGCATCAGGAGTCAGGATGTGTTCCTGTAACAGCTCTAATAAAGTTCCAGCAGCCTCCTGCAGGACAGTATGTTTCCCACCACTACCAGCCATAAATTGCTGCCCTGTGCAGCCCTTCCAAAAGTTACCTGCAGACAGGTATGTCTCAGGCTGGTCATGGCTCAGCCAGTAAGCAGCACACTGCATTTATAAAGCAGCTGTGACTGAGGGCTTACAGGTAGGATTGTGAAGCTGCATATCATTAGTGTCACTTCAGGTCTGAGGGAAACTGAGGCACGGAGGCCTGAGGACCCTGCTAAAGCCGATGTAAAGGTACAAGCCGATCCAGTGACACAGCGCCACAAAGCACTGCAGCTGCTCCACCTTCATCTCCCTGCCCTGCAAAGACCCTCGGGACAGTCGTGCTCCGTGCTTCTAGGGGGCACAGGAAAGGGGAATGGCAGGCGCTGGGCACTAGCTGAGGGAGCAGCCTCCTCTCCCGTCTTGCCGGCTGCATACAGCCCTGCCCGGCCGCTTCCTCCGCTAACAAAGCGTTTCTCTTTTCCCTCCGGAGCCTTTTGCAACTGGAATGGAACCAGCGAGATCACGCTACTTTTCAAAAGCCGCAGCCTGAATTCTTACATCTACTAGACCCCCACACCACCACCCTTAACATTTTACGCACTTTTAAATGCTGACATAGACTGTACCAAACCATCGGCTTTCATTTAACTGCAAGCAGTGACGATTTGTGCCCAGGGTCTCCCTCCAGTCCAGGCTCCTTGTGGGCACAAGGCTAGGCTGGGAGAGCACATACACACGGATCCACAGAGGCAATCACTTTGCAGCAGTAACACGATGACTCTAACCCTGATTTTAGACAGAGATCGCTGAACAAAAGCAGCCACTTCGCTGCTAGCACAGAGCCACACTCCGGCTCCTGGGACTGGAGCCAACAGACACTGCATAGCAGCAAGGAGAGCTTACAGTAAGGATTTCTAGGATCACGCAGAAGCAAACAATCACTAGTTCTTAAAATCATACACGTACTGCCTGCAAAGAACAGTATCAATAGAAATCTCCCGCTGCCCCCTTTAAATGGCTGGGAAGCTCCAGCCCCAACAGCTGCCATTGATCCCCTTCTTCGCCCTCCCCTCCAATCACGTGATAGTCCTGCCCGAGCGATTTAAGCTGCTGGAGCTCAGCGCTGCGTCACTCCGTGTGGTGGAGAAGGGGCTCGGGGGTATTCTGCCTGCTGGGGCTGGTGGCTGCAGCATGGAGCAAGTGAGTGCCGCCTTCGAGCCGGGATGGTGTGTGCCAAGCAGGACTAGGACTAAGGCTGGGCTGCCTGTGGGTTTTGGGCTTGGTGCCAGAGGTAGGAGGAGAAAAGGATTAGTTGAGAGGAAATGCGAGGCTGATAGGTAGCTGTGGGAGGAATAGTTAGGGCTGACCAGCCGTATTTCTTCTCTTCTTCTCTCGCATGTTATCTAAGTGGGGAAGCTGAGGAATGTTTATATTCTCAAGTACTCTAAAGGTTTAGGTCCATTTGCAACTCCACACTTTCAAGACCCTTTATATGTTTTTTCCCATAAGCTGTGTGTTTCTCTTGTAGAAAAATGCCTTTTTGGTACACGAGTGGATCAACTCTTAATACAATAGGAGAGGAGAGCAGGCTGGCGGTATATTCTAACCTACCCCTGCCCCCTCAGCTTTCCTTTCCTCGAAAGACCCGCTAGGCAGAGAGGCTGCATTCCAGCCCTGTGCGAGAACCTGCGCCAGAAGGCAGAGTTAGTGCTGCAGCTATAAGCAGTTTAGTGACTCGAGGAACCCTGACCTCAGCAGTCTGTGTGTGGGTAGAGCAGGGAGCAGGCATGAGGGCAAGGGCAGCGGGGAATGGGTGACAGTGCCCAAGGAAACTAATTTGGGATTGGTCTCCCTACCTGAGCTGGCACATGGTTAAGCTGAGCTCAGTAACATTGCTTCTGTAGCAGCTGGTGAACTGGTGCCTGCATCCTGCCCTTGAATCACCTCCTTCATTGGGTTTGTGTGGCCAGGTTTTGGTAGCAGAGGGGGCTGCCGGGGTGGCTTCTCAGAGAAGCTGCCAGAAGCATCCCCCGTTTCCGGCAGAGCCAAAGCCAGCCGGCTGCATGACGGACACACCACTGACCAAGGCTGAGGCCATCAGCGATGGCACAAATGCCTCTGTGATAACACTCTGCAGCCTGTGGTGAAAGCCATGGTGAGGCAGCTGTCCCTCTGCAGCCCATGGATGTCACCAGGGATGCAGAAATCTACTTGCAGCCCATAGAGGACCCTATGCTAGAGCAGGTGGATGCCTGAAGAAGGCTGTGACTCTGTGGAAAGGGCCCCATGTTGGAGCAGTTAGTGAACTCTAGTCTGCGTGAAGGACTCACAGTGGAGAAGTTTGTGGAGTGCTGCGTCCTGTCGGAGGGACCCCACCCTGAGAAGGGGAAGATTCCTCTCCTTGAGCAGTGGCAGAAATCACTGTGATAAGCTGACCATAACCTCCCTTCTGTCTCCTTGTGCCACTGAGGGGGAGGAGGTAGAGGCTGGGAAGGAGGGAGGGATGGGGGAAGCTATTTTTAAAGCTTGTTTTACTTCTCATTATCCTGCTCTGATTTTAATTGGTAATAAATTCAGTTCATTTCCCCAAGTTGACTTTGTTTTGCCTGTGACAGTAATCACTGAGTGACCTCTCCCTGTCTTTATTTCAACTCACGAGCCTTTTGTTATATTTTCTCTTTCCTGTCTGGTTGGGGAAGGGAGTGACAGAGCAGCTTTGGTGGGCACCTGGCATCCAGCCAGGGCCAACCCACCACTGCTCCTTGTCAACTGGTGGTGCTTAGGGGAGTGAGAGATCCCACTGGCAGCTGGGACAGGCAGCTGGCCTGACTCAACCCTTCCTCTAGCACAAAAGTCATGTTTGGGTCTGCTGGAGCTGCTTTGTGCCCTGGCCTAAGCAGGACTGGAAGCCTTGCCTTGGGATAGACTAACTCCTGTGGTTTGGCCCTGCAGGGACTGGTTGTTACTCAGCTGGATATCCAGCCTGGTGAGAGCATCAAGGTCAAAGGGAAGATCCAGTCTGATGCCAAGGGGTGAGTGAGATGGTGAATGGACTGATTTTGGGGGAAGCCAGAACTCCTGCTGTGTTCAGCTTGTCAGCACTGGGTAGCTGGAGCTGCTGCACAGGCACCCTCTTAGCACTGGCTGTGTTTCCCCAGGTTTGCTGTGAATGTTGGGAAGGACAGCAACACCCTCATGCTGCATTTCAACCCTCGCTTTGACTGTCACGGGGACGTCAACACCATCGTGTGCAATTCCAAGGAGGATGGCATGTGGGGTGAGGAGGACAGGAAGGCTGACTTTCCCTTCCAGCATGGTGACAAGATTGAGGTGAGGCCCCAAGGGTGTGTAAAAGCCCCTGGCACTGAGGACCGAGGGGCAAGGGCACAGCTTTTAATGCTGCCTTGTGCCTCTGTAGTGCAGAAGGAGCAGGCATGGAAAGGGGAATAAGCAACAGGGGAAGAGTCTGGCAGCTAAAGCCAATGAACTGTCTAGACCTGCATTGCTCAGGTCAATGCCCAACAGCTCAGACATGTTAAGTGCCCCACTCTGGCCTTCTGCTGGAAGTTGTGCAACTCAGGATAGTAAAAGCACTGAGGTGAGACTCAGACTGGGTCTGTCTCATCCCATAGCTGCAGAAGCTTGCTGCTGACCTTGGGGCAGAGCAAACAAGCTTCCTCCCTTCTATGCTTCTGTTGGGCAGGGAGGAGGCTGAACTACTGAGCATGGCCTTGGCACCAGCAGCCACCTTGCCTGTCCCACACCCAGACTGGAGGCAGTGGGGAGTGAGTGAAGCCTGGGAGCTGTGATGATATGTTAGCCTTCATTCCTTGCTTCTTATGGCTCTCTACAGATGTGCATCTCCTTTGATGAAACCGAGGCCGCAGTGAAGCTGCCTGAGGTGGAGTTCAAGTTCCCGAATCGACTGGGCATGGGGAAAATTGAATACCTGGCTGTGGAGGGTGACTTCAAAGTCAAAGCCATTAAGTTCAGCTAACAGCTATAGCTTGGTTTGTTTTGTTTTCTGCCCCCACCCTGTGTAGTGAAATAAACCCAAACTTGCAATGGCTGCTTTCTCTGCTGTTTCCTGCTCTAATCTGCTTGCTCCTGTGTGTGCTACGGGGGTGGGCAAGGAAGGGATATGTATCCAACCATGGGCCTCCTTACACTGCAGCCTTGCAGCTGGTACTGAATTGGACATGAGCCAGGCAAAGCATGACTGACTGTGAGTAAAGCTGCCTTACCAGTACTTGCTCCATTCTCCTTGTTGGCTACAGTGAGTGGTCCCTCAGTGAGTGGTTTCTGAAATCTGGGACTAATCCCAGCCAGCAACAAGTGTATGTTGGGTGTTCACGGTGCCATCTCTGACCAAGAAATGCTGCTCCCTGCTGGGGATGGGGGACTGACGGGGAACACAGGGCATGGCTTGTGCTCTTGCCAATAGCTTTGCTTTCCTAGAACATGCTCAGCAGTTGGCTGCATTGCAGGCTGGCACTAGTGCACCTGAGGACCAGGGAAGAGCACACAAGTCGGGCTACCTGCACTTGCTGGGGAAAATACATGGAATGAAAGGTGAAGCCTGACAGAAAGCTTAGGAGTTGAGGTCTTGAGAGGATTCAGGCTGTCTGTGCTGCCTCATGTCTTGAGATGTTGACTCTCAGAGACTGAGTATCAGGTACCATGAAGTTGAGAGCTGAGCAACACATCAGGTGGGGGTGACAAACCATGTGACACCCTAGAATCAGTGTTTGGAACACTTCACTGCTAAAGGTCTGTATTCAACAAGGTTACTGGAGGCATTAAATCCTGAGTGCACTGAACACAACTAGTTGCAGTTAGGCATACAAAAAAGAAAAAAGCTCAGTAAACATTCTCTTCTGCTCATGCAATGCCTTGGAGTGTGTCTGCTACTGCTCTTTCCCAACAGCCTGCTAGTCATGGTGACCCAGGACAGGGCTGGAGTTGGGACTGATGAGGCATTTGAGGATCTGATGGAAAGTAAAGAAGTCCTGTGTGCTGTGTGGACCTGGCAGCCTGGACAGGCTGGCTCTGTGGCTGGGTGACAGGGCTGCCTGGTGTGTCTCAAACAGCCTGTGCAGGTGAGGCTTCCTTAGCCAAGTGCTGCTTCAGTGCTGGAATGTGATCCCTGTTGGCTAATCTCAGCACAGCTGCTCTAGACTAGGGCTGCATTTGCTGCTCCCTGAACAGCTGAGAAGTCGGGCTGGCTGCTAGGGTAGGGCAAAACCACTCTATGGGTTATTCCAGCTATCCCAGGCGTTTTATGGAGAGACTGACAGGCTGCAAGCCTGTTGCCTTCATGTCAGCAATACTGTACTGCAACCTGTACTGCAGTAGCTCTTTGGAGCTGAGCACCCTCAGGGGACATGGCAGGAGCCTGGCTACACTGCGGGACAGGGACACAGGTAATGGTGGGTTTAATTCCTGTCCTGCATCTACTGCATTATTTATGGGATAGGTGTTAAGTGCTTAGAGGCTAGGGTGTGTTCACTAGGCAAAGGGTAAGACAAGTCTTGCTGGTGCTTTGCCTTGTCAGGTAAGCCTTGAGACTTTTATATTTTGCAGGGTATTTGAGGTGGGGAGTTGGGGAAAAGAGGATGGGGTTTTTTTGTTTCCTCCTTTGTCACATTACCTGGCTGAAGATAAGTTAAATCAAGTGTGCAACACTGAAAAAGTGCAAGGCCCTTATGTGGCACAGGAGAGCTTATAGCTGGTCCATGTGTGTGTCTGTTCCAAGCTGCCCTGGTCAGGTGAGATCTGTGTGCCTCAGAACTGACAAGAATAAAGCTAATCTCATTTTTTTTTGCCCTTAAGCTGGCAGTCCTGATTGCCAGATAGGTTAGCCACAAGTGTTCCAGACTGCTGTACTCAGGGTACAAACAGTGCTTTCATGGGGGCTGCCCCCCTCCTGGACTTTCCACAAGAATTAATTAACTTTATCCTGCTTTATAGCACTGGCAGTTACCACTCAGGAGACCATCAAACAGGAGAAAGCGTAGGAAGGAAGCATCCCTTTGCCAGCATTTCCTGCTGCTTGAGTCTTTTCTCCCATGTCCCAGAGCTATAAATAATCCTGTTCCTCTAAGTGACACTAGTGAATGCAGAGTACCCTGGCTGGCTCCTGGAGCGGTGACAAGGCTTTGTCCCCCGCTAGAGTGATAGGGAAAGCCAGAACTCTGTGACCTGCTGCAGTGGATACAGTCACAGTGAATGGCAAAGTGGAGCTTGTCCCTGACAAGTGTGCTCTCATTAACCACACAAGGAACTCATGGCAAGATCTCTGGGAGAACCCTGAGCCCTGCCTGCCTTGGGGAGGAGCAGAATGCACCAGAATATGGCCTAAGGGTGCAGGTTTTCTTTCTTTTTTGAATTTAAATCCTACACAGTGTGCAGTCACCATTTTATTTCTTTGCAGCATCACGGCGAGGGAAAATGGGACCTCAAATGCCCCTGCAAAACAGCTGTGAGGCTCTGTTATAAGATGGACATTTAGTTGGGTGTGAGGACAAATTTCTTCAGTGGAACAGACTGCCCAGGGAAGTAGTGGAGTCACCATGCCTGCAGGTATTGGAAAGAGGTGGAGATGTGGCACTTGGGGACACAGTGCATTTAGTGGTGTTAACACTTGCACTTGATCTTAAGGGTCTCTTCTAACTTAAATATCAACACAGATTAAGTGGTATGCTTTCACCTCACACCTTGGAAGAACAAATAACCAGTTGTAAAAAGGTATGAGTTTGGAAAGATAGACTAGACAGGAATTAAAATCTCCTGCAGGACTTAGAGGAGCAGTGCAGGCTGACAGACCAGCAGCTTTGTCTTCTAAAAAAATAACCTCTTCCTGAGCAGTTCACATTAACTGCACTCGACAGAAATAGGCCATCCAAGTGACTGTGTCTCCACCAGCCTGCATGTGACACTGATTGTCACAGCCTCAAAAGACAGTCAGAGGACAGTGTGCACCCCAAAACTCTGTAGTGTAGGTCTGTGCTAGGGAAGCTGAGGGGCAGTCCAGGTTCTGGTGAGGTATGAGAAGCCAGCAGCGTCACTTGCCATGGAATTTACACGCCAAAGGGTGCACGACAATTTCTCCCAAACAATACACATACAAAATTAATTGATGTACAAAACTATGAGGGTAACACCAGCCAGCTCTGCGAGAGGTCACAGTCAGGTTCCTCCCTTGTGTCCTCACGCTTCCTCAGCCCCAGTTCCAACATTTACAAACCAAGGGGAACTTTACCACTCACCTCTAGAAAGTCAGCCTCAAACCTTGTGGTGAATTACCTCAGAACTATTCTGGGGCAGCACACAGAAAACCATAACCACACCATTCCCCTTTCCCAGGGTGTCATGGATTTATGGGCAGGCAGCTGGATGCTGCTGGTATGGGATATCCTTGGGGTCAGATAGGTACAGACCCTGTATTTGTCCTGTCCACTCCTGGACAGGAGCTGAGGGATGAGCGCAAGTCCTGCCATGCGAAGACCCCCTTGGTGTGGGCACCCTCCCATCCCCACAGACTCCAGCCCTTCCTCCTTTTGGAAACCAAACACTGGACACTCCCACTTTCCAACAAACTGGGGTATTTTCCCCTCAGTAAACCCCCAACCCAGCTGCATACTGCAAAGCTATCCCACAAGGAGGAAAAAAATGCATAAAAATATAGCTTTACTACCTTTTCTCAGGAGGCTTCAGGCTGAGGTGTGTGTCCTCTTGCAGTGCCTCACATGGCGGCTCCCATGCATCCAGCTGCTCCTCAGCCCAGCTGTCCCTTGTTAGCCCTGATTGCCACACAGGTGTTGGCCATAAAAACACAGCAAGAGGGGCAGGAAGTTTTGGTGGGGTTTTTTTGAGGTTTTGGGGGGATGTGGAGGTGTGGGTGACAGCTGGGTGAACTGGAGCCCCTCACCAACAGGGCTCCCCTCAGCAGCCCCGTAAGATGGTGGCAGGGGGCCCCTTTGTGAGGTAAAATATTTCCCGCCAACTTTTTGGCGGGAAGAGCCAGGAGAAACTTTTGCTCAGGGCCCCCTTTCTCCCCCAAAACCTCCTGTCACAGCTTCTCAGCTTTCAATTTCATCCTTTCTAAGCTGCCTTTAGTACTTTTTTTTTAAAATCACAGTTTTATTTTTTGTCAGTAAAAGCACAAGCTCCTCGTGTTTTCCCCAGTATTCTGTCACACTTTCATCAACTGTTACCCTCCCCAGCTGAGCTATGTCCTGGTTTTTTTGTTGTTTCTTTTTCTTTTGCATTTGAGTCCTAGAAGTTCATCTAGTGCTAAAATGAACAAGAATTAAAAAAGTGTGGATGGCTTTTCTTGTTTGAAGTTCCCTGCTCTCAGTGCAGCCATGGCCTCAGGCTGCAAACCACAGAGGAAAAAGCTGTCTGGTTCACATGCACCCTGTTTTCTCTATGGTGTAGGGGAAAACAAGCCCTTTTTCCTCATCCCAAAACAGGCAGGGCTGTGCTGTCATCCCCTCAAGCTGGCAATGCCCTCAAGCAGAGGGTGCTGAGCCTGGCTGGCTCCATCTTCCTGCCATCTTGAAATGGGCAGGAAGAAAGCAGATTTTTGCAATGATTTTTGGCACTGATGCACACCAAGCTGCACAAAGGCTGGCCACATACACACATCCAGTTGCACAACACAAAGGATGGTTGTTCAGTAACACATGGGTAGAAGAACCCTGTAACATACCAGAGCTGTACACCTGGTTTATGTGCAAAGGCAAGAGCAGCACTCCTGTGGGAACACAGCCAAGCTGTAAGACTGTGCCATGGCCAGCACTGAAGGGGTATAAAGGGATAAACAGCTCTTATGTAAACACTGGCTTGGTGGATGGTTGAATGAAGCATGAAGAAACCTGGGATAGGGTCTCAACATTTGCCTCAGTTTGTTCACACTGATTTAATGCAGGGGCTCTCTGATGAAAAACTTGCTCTGTTCCCCATTTAGCACAGGACAGGATTTATGTGGACTATGGAATGCTATCCAGTTTGCTTTACTTGCTTCTCTTAATTACCAGCCTAAACAATCACGACAACAGCTGAGTTGTAAAGATGATGGATAAACTGACACAAACTGTTGTGGTGCTCTGAGTTTGACCCATTTTATAGGTAACATTCACAAAAGATTTTGTGTGTAAACTTAGGACCAACAGACCCTGGTATGTAAACACTCTTTACTAGGTTTAGTCTTGAGGAAAGCATCTGATGTGAATTTGTTGTGACCGTCAATCGCCCAAGGGCTCTGATAAAAAAAGGCTAATTTTAAGTTGGATGCCTAGATTTTCCTGGTCCTTGTATCACATGCATGTTGCTAAAACATGTGAGGGCATACTGAGAGCTGGGTTTAAAAGGCTTGCTTTAAAAGGCTTGCTTTGACTGGAAATAATAATTTAAGGGATGCTGACCCAGGAAAAAGCAGTGTTCCCACCTAACGTGCAAACACAAGGTAACATAATGCAATGTTGTTTTTGTACAAGATTTCACTCGGAACTGGCACCCTATGTCAGAAGTGTAACTGCTTTGTCCTTCCTAGGGTTTTCCTCAAGCCACCAAAGGGAGATGGTGTATTCCCACTGTGCCTGTAGCCAGCTGAAGGTGGCAGGTGACTGTCACATGATCTTTCAACAGTCCATGACTTCCATGGAGACAGCTTTGGAGAAGGTACTTAACCCAGGTACCATAAATTGACTGGGGAAGGAGTCCCACCCATTGCCACCTACAGGCAGAGTCCACCCAGGCTGGCAAAGAGCCCATGCTGTTGTACCCATGGCAGGGTGGGATGTAGGGCACTCCACTCCAATATCCCAAACAGATGTTCCTGTTATAAAAATAAGTCTAATTTTTAGCAAAAATTGCCAAGCTGTTGAAAATCCCAGGTCTGGGTAGCACATCAGATTGTGCTCACTATATCTGGTATATTGGCTTTCTCCACTGCAGCCCCTTAAATACAGCTTCAGACCTAAAAAACTCATGCAGCCAGACCCAAAATGCAGATTTGTGTCAGAAAGTTTACAAGGACTAGACAATATGTGTAAAATTCTGTCCCTGGTATTCCTGTCCCATGAAATCACATCATCACTCCAGGAAATTCTGGGTTTCTGTTATCCTCTCATTTCATAGCCACCAGAGAAAAGCAAGGTGGGATTAAAGAGCAATGAATACATTCCCCTTTTTGCCAGAGGTACTGAGAAGTAAATCCCCAGGCTTGGCTGATGTTTAGTTACCTTTAAATACATGTGCTTCTACCAAACTTAGCAAGCCTTGCAGTTAGGAGAGTGATTTTTGAACAAAACTGTGCAAAGACAGTTTCTCTGCACTTACCACAGAAATGGGGGCTTTAACTCATTTTTCACCTGAAAATAGAAGCTGTTATAAAAATGTCAGTGACTGTCACTTGCCTCTTTAGCTGATACTTCTGTGTACAGTGGGAGCACATGCAGGACTTTCCTCATCCACCCCCAAATTTGCTGGAGGTGCTCCCTCTGAAGCCATGTGGGTTCTTGGAGCAAACAGGCAGATTGTGTTTGGATGGAGACTCTTCCTGACCTGGAGGAAAACTGCAGGACTTGTATTTTTCAGGAAAGAACTCACTAAATGGAAAATGCACAAACACCTCCCATTACCAAGTCTCTGTGAGTTGTTTCGGTAAGTGTGGCATGGAAGGGTGGCTGCAAAAAAAAAAGAATCTGAATTAAAACTGCTTTTAAATCTAAGCAGCAGCTGTGGGTAGGATTTTTTTTTTTTTTGAGCAAATTAAATGTGTTGATAGGATTGAAACAGCTCCCCCGGCTGTTTCCCTGAAACTCCACTCAAAACCAGGCCTATAAATCATGTCAGTAGAGATCCCTGCCACACCTGAGGGAAATCTTTCAGGCTGCAGCAGACATACAGATCACAGTTACGAGTTTTCAAAATATAGACAGAATTCCCCCCATGTTCCTCCAGTGAGTTCCTTGCTTTGTGCTAACTTGGACTTCTGAGATGTAGGTTGCCATAAAAGATGTTAAAACTCCAGACTCAGAGGATGACAGGATTCAGAAGAGGAAAAATTTGTATTTTTGTGGCCAAAATCTCCTTCACAAGGCCACTTCATGGTATATTTAGCATCTGTTGCAACAGAGTGAAGCTGCTTCTGGTAGCCCTTTTATTATATTAAAAAACAACCACAACAACAGCAACAAAACCACGATGAAATGTTTCAAGCTACTGCATGACTATCTTTGGGGTTCCCTCTTCTTGTTAAGGTCTTCACAAAATACAAAATTAAATGTATTTTCTACATACAGAACAAAGTAGAATCAAGTAAGTGATTAGAGTATGTACAAAAACTTACACATTCTGTATTGTTCTTTAAAAAATATAAATATCAATAATGTTCAGTAAAATGGGTTGGTTTTATTTTTAAGGCTTCATTCTCTTAGATCCTTCATTATTTAATGAGGTGCCAGGAAGGCAGAGAAGGCAGGGAAGAGAGGAGGTCATGTTTTATACTAAAGGTCATGCGTTTAATTTGTGTGAGATTCTTCCTCATCTCTGGCAGGAGGAGATTTCCCTCCACAGTAAGTTTCCAGGAAGCAGAGGTGGAAGGAAAAGAACATAAAACCTTTAGAATTGCTATTTTTTTTTCCTTCATTAAAATCTTGGTTTAGGCCTGTCTCCACTCACTGTCTTTGAAGAGAACCATCTGCAAGTACTCGGATTAAAGGGACTGGAGCAGGGCTGTATCCCAGCTCCACTTGGGACAGGTTAGAGTGAGGAAGAGGCTGCTGGAGGTGTTTTACCACTGACCCCGGCAGAGGTAGCAAGTGCTGCAGCCAAGGCTGCTGCTGCTGCTGCATCCCTGGGTGTGAAGTCTGGGGGGAGACTTTCCATCAGGCACTTGAGCTGTTCCTGGCCCAGTTTGATTTTGTCGTCGAGCTCTCGCTGCTCTATGAGGAGCGCGGACTTCATCTTCACAAAGTGCTGATAGTCCTGCAGCTGCTCCTCAGAGAGGTAGTTGCCCAGGATGTCCAAGACCACCCGTTCCCGACGGTCGAGGTTTTCCTTCAGCTCCCGGGCGTCCTCATGCTGGCCAGCCAGCAGCTTCCGCTTCTCGTTCAGCGAACTCTGTGCACACCAGAGAGAGCCCTTCAGTACCCAGCAGCACTGACCTCCCTGATCCCCTCTCTCCTTCTTCCCAGCACCTCTGGACATGGCTGCTAAGCTCACAGACATCCAGGGAAAAGCCTGGGAGAGGAGCATGAATTCCTCATTATGGATTGAATGGGTGAACCCCACTGAATTGGACTCTGAACCTCCTCATCAATGTGAGGCAGGAAGTGCTTCAAGGCAGTCAGTAAAATTTGCTTAAAAGTAACAACTACCACAAAAATTCAGCTTTGTCTTTTCAAAACCACCCACAGAATGTTAAAATGTGGCTGTCCCCTTACATGGCAATTCTGTGTCCAGACAAAAGCTACAAGATCCCAGCCATTTATACAAACCGGGATCAAAATTCCCAGGGAATGTCTGAGCTACTGCTCCTACATAAGCACCAAGAACCCTGTGCTGCCCTCCTGGCAGCCCCTGGAGGTCGTTGTAAGGCCTGTGGTGGTGGTGGCTGCTGCCCCACACCCTGAGCAGGGTTGTGCTGATACGCACCCGCTCCTCACTGTTGGCGTTGTCCCCCAGGCTGCTCAGGACATTTTCCACCCGGGCCAGGCGTCCCGACAGGGAGAGCAGGAGGTTCACCACCTTATCCAGGTCGCCAATGAACATCTTGTACTTGTCGAACTCGTTAGGTTTGCACAGCGTGCTGATCAACAGCTCCACCTCCTCTCCGAGAGCATTATTCATCTTAATGTCTGCAAGCAGGCCTTCCTTGGCTTCCTTCAGTATTTCCAGTTTGTGGGTCAAGCTCCCAATGAGCTCAGCCTGTTGGAGGGGAAACATTGCCACATTGGTTATTACCAGCATCACCCTGCTCATATGGGTGATGACAAGAGGATGCGGCTGCAGTTCCTGAGGAGCAGGGTCAGGTCAGAAACAGCTGACAAAGGCATTGGGGAGGAAACAAAGCAAAGTCTCCACCTTGGAGATAACCCGAGTTGCCCCTCAGGTTGCCTGAGGATGTATTTGCTCAATGAACATTTATAAAAGAGATCTCTGATTTGATGTACCATATTCTGATACCCAGCTACCTACAGCTGAAAAAAGAATGCTCTTTAAAACCTCAGAGTGAAAAGAGCTGCAGCCACATCTCCGGCATGTTGCCCCCTCCCTGCCCCAGCCTGAAATGTTTTGAACTGTACCAAGCAACTGCCTCACACACAGAGGCATCAAGGAAGAGTCTACTCCAAAGATGCTCTGAATTTACTCAGTACCTGAACAAAGAGCACACACCCGTTTTGTGAAAACACTGGCAACTATTTCCCTGCCAAAGAAAAAGAGGCGCCCAGAGTTTGGTTACTCCAGATCAGCAGCGCTGCACATGTGCCGGAGATCCTAATTTCTGTTAGGATTTAGTGGAAAGACATATGAAAAAGCAAATCTCTGGCCTGGGGCTTGCAATTCTTGCTTCCATTAACTCAGAACTGAGAGCACAGCAAGCAGGAAAAGATCTTACAGGGGTGAGAATTTTCAGTGTCTCCAGTTTGTGTGCTGCTGAGGCACAAACATTTGTGTGTTCATCTACTGTGCATACAAACACCGCAGGATGAAACAAGTACATCAAAAGGTGCCTGAAAATATTCTCTCAAAGTCCTCTTTCCATCACAACTGAGTGTCATTTCAGGCAGGAGGCAGTCTGCTTCAGAGGAGGAAGGATTTTCAAATGCCGGTCAGGCTGGGGTCACTGAGCTGGCCCTGATCCCCAGGGTGGCCTGGCAGTGGGATCCAAGGCTGCTTTGGCAGCGGGAAGCACATGGCACTGTATGGCCAGGCACCACTAGATGGAACACTTGGAGTGCATTGCTCTGTGGCTGCACTACAGCCTGCTCTCAGCTGCCACATAAATGCAAAGGCTGAGCAAAAGGTGAGTAATCCCTGAAAACAAACATCCACTCCCTGGAATGACCTCCGTTGGCTGGCAGGGTAGTTCAGGGGGAGAGGGAGCAAAGGTGGCATTAAATCCCAGCTCCTAAGTGTCAACCAGAACTCCTTTACATGGATTCTCCCCTCAGTAGTACCCAGAGACAAAATCCAACCCTTCCCTGGGGCTATGATGCTAAATGTCCCCTTCCAAAGAAAGATCCAGCAGTTGATTTCTGAACCAAATCCTGAGGAGCAAAAGGAGGGATCCATTTTCAATGATTACAGTGCTGTGGGGAAATCTCTATAGCAGGACTCCATGGAGTGGTCAGATGATGAAAGCAGCAGGCAAAGGCTTTGGGCAAATGTGTTTGATTAGTGATCCACCTGTGTATTTGCTACCCAAAATCTGCGTAGGGCCACAGAAAGAAGAGATGGCAAACAGAAAATGAAATTTGGGCTGTGCCACTCTGTCCACTCCAGTGTGGGATGGTTTGGATTTACAGGCAGGCACAGATGTTTTTGACAGGAAGGTAGGAAGTGTGTAAGGGAGGCACAGACAGGCCACAATCACCTGCCTATGGCCCCCTGGGATTTCAGAGCTCGGCAGCATGTCTGTAATTACCAGGTAACTAATGTGAGACAACCCCAGGGCCAAATTAGAAGGCTCTGCAAAAGCCCTGAAGACAGAGCATGGAAGCCTCCAACAAGAGCTGCAGATGCCATTCTGCAGTGAAATGTAGCCTCAATAAGGGGGGGAAATGTGTCCTCCCCTCCTGCCCTGCTCTCCTCCTTCCCAAGCCATCACACGGAGGTTGTGCTGACTGAGCCACTGAGGTGCACAGGGCTTTCAGCAGGTCAGAGAAACAACAGCGTGGGGGAGAATGTGTAACTGACGTTTCTTTGGAGGCAGTGAGTGCAGACGAAGGTGAAATGGGTAAACTGGCTTCACTGAAGAGGGAAATCCTAGGGGAGGATCTCCTGCATTCAGTGCAGTCACTAACTGGACTCTGTTCCTGTTTTCAACCCGAGCTGGCCTTGCAGAAGTTTCTTGAGCTCTCCCTTCTCCATCTTTGCTACAGAACAGGGACTGCTCCTGACAGTGTGCATTCAGCATTTGGCATGATCCAGGCACGCCTCAGGGTGGTGCAAGATTGGTACTCAATTTGCAGTGAGTAATTCAGATTAACTCTCTTCATACAATTTGGGTCACTCTAACGAAGCTTTACAGGCGGCCTAATCATGCCCACGCAACTCTGGGAGCTGCCAAAAGCTGACATCAAATAGACACGCACTTCACTTTAGGGCTTATTATTATTTCAGGAATGTAAGCAGCAAACGGTGGTGTGTGCTGAATTTACCTTCTTCTCATTGATGTCCAGCAGCTCCTCTTCCTCACCTACTTCTTCTGGCAAGTCCTTGATTTTATTCAGCAGCTCTGCTTTGGGGGCTGAAACACTGTAATAAGCAGGACAGGTGACCAGGGTGACAGGAACTTCCTTTTCCTCTTTCCTACGTCACAGTGAAGAAAAAAGGAGAAGTTCAGTCTGAACCTGACTTTTCCCCGTGCCTAGATCCATGGTTTTCCAGCACTCCCTCTTTGGTGCCTTCCCAGTGTTATTACCCTCAGGGACAAGGTGGATTCCTGCCATCAGGAGGTGCGTGTCAGCTGCTGTCCCAGCACAGCACAGCCACTGGGTTTAAAGGTGACTGGATACAGCTCTGCACCGGATTTACCTTGCTGAAGGTCAGTCAGCACAGCTCAGCTGGAGGTGCCAGACTCATCCTTTTACCTGGCATCAAGAAGTACAGTGCATTTCTGGATGGTTCTCCAGCTGCCACTTAGGAGTTTCTATCTTCAAAAACCCACGCTGGAGGACTTAGGCTGATCTCATAATAAGTAGGCACCCTCATCCCTCCTTCCAAAATTTGTTCTCTTGTTATCTTTGTGTCTGTCATTATTTTCATGCTGATTTTACTCCCATATCTCTGCTCCTGCACCTTGGACTGAGTTGCTTCAGATTACAAAGGCTCAGACAGCAAAAGCAAATAACGTCTCCATGGATGGTTCATTTCCTGCCCTGTTCCCAAGCTCGGCATCGTATTCTGCACAGCCCAGAGAAGTGAGCTCAGAGCCCACACATAGACCGCAGCTCATGGGAAAGGCCATTTGGAAATGCCCTGCCAGGCCTCACACCTGGGAACTGAAAAACCCACTCTCACCTATAGAGATGCAGAAAAATTTGGCACAGATTGTCCTTAAAAGCAAGGGAGCAGGGAGTTCTGCCAGCCCTCATCCCAACTTGGCAGTGCTTACGTGTCATCTGCAACTGCTGTCCTGCTGGCTGGTGTCTGCGACATCTTCCTCTTCATGTTGTTCTCCTTCAGCAAGCTGGTTCCACCAGGGAAAATCCCTTCCATCAAGTCCATGGTTGTCTTCATTTTGGAATCTGGATCCAGGATATCAGCCAGAGACTTGTCTTTATGCACAATTTCTTTTGCTAGAGCCTCTGACTTAATGTCCTCTGGAGTCTTTTTCTTTGCATTCACTGGGGGCGCTGTGCTGGTTATCCCAGAGTCCAGGCTGGTGTTTTCCAACGCTGGCTCTCTGGGGTTACCTTCAGGCTGAGTTATGGGCTGTCTGTCAGCCCTCTGAGGCCCTTCAGAAGGAGCAGCAGATGGAGAGCCAGTCCTCTCTGACATGGTCGGTGAGAGGGGCCAGTTATTTTCACCGGTACTGGTGCCCAACCCTGTTCTCTCCCTCTCGGCCAAGGCTTTTGGAAAGCTTTTGAAGCTGCTGTGGACAGAAAAATTCTGTGAGATTAAGATAACCCTACCACCCAGGACCATTGTGGACACATGGTAAAGGCCTACAAGAAGCAAGTTCTCCTTCTCTCGTTTTTGTTTTCTGCTGGCAGACTGTGGACATTGTGTCTCCCCACCTGGGAGCGCCATCCTGAGCAGCCTCTACCCATTTGTCCTTGCCATATTGGAAAAGCCAATCACTACTACAGCCCTGGCCAGATTCTTCCCGGATGGATATCAGAGCAAGTCCCTGGGAGTGAGGGAAGCTGCGCTGAGTTAAACCACCTGGGCACCTCCCCTAAAATCTTATCCTTCAGGAGAACTTCCCTATACAGCCTGACTGCGGCATATTTGTGTTGTCACTTCTTGGCAGATGGTCACTGTTTCATAACACCATTATTTTGTGCCAGGTCTAAAATGTATTCTGGGAAATTCTAATTGTTTAGAAAAACCCATGATGGATTTTCATAGCTGTCTCTCAAAAACCAGTAACTGGAAGGAGTCAGAAGCCGTTTCAACTCTTTCTGCTGGGGTTGAGTCAGAAGCACTGACCCACTGAAATCCGCAAGAAGAACCAGCCCAGGAGAGTTACCCAGCATAGCCCCGTCCTGGGGGTTTTGGGGAGCACCTGTCAGTGCACCTGCTGGTGGAGCCTGCTCTGGACACATCGTTTGAGGATGCTGCTGGCAGACAGGCAGCGAGTCTGTCTGTCTGTCCCTGTCCCCCGGCAATGTGCAAGCTTCCCGCCTGGCTGGTAGCTGGGGGTCTCATGGCACGTGGGATCAGTCCCATCTGTCCCAGCCCTGCATATCTTACTGTATATGGCCCTACACCGCTGAGACGCCACGTTCCAGCCCACCCTTACCTCACACTGGCCTCCTCTGGGAGCCGGGGGGATTTGTCTCCAGCTGCCCCACTCCCCTCAAGTGCCATGGGTGGGGGAGGAGGTGGAAATTCTTCCGTGCAGTTGGCAGAAGTGCAAGAGCTCAGCTCGGGAAGAGGACGGGATGGCGGTGGCGGGGAGAAGGGTGGCTGGAAAGGCACGACAAACACCTCATCGTCCTCCTCGTCCTGCAGCGATGGTGGGGGTGTGAGCTGCAGGCCTGACTCCGAGATCCGGAGCTGAGCTGTGCCCTGGGAAGACGGAGTCTCTGGGTCGGAAGAAGTGCTGCTCTGTGTCGGCAGGGACTGCCACCTCTGGGAGGGCTTCGGCCCAGCTGCTGGAGGAGACACCATGGCCCTCACGTAGCTGCTGTCTTTGACCGAATGAGCCCACGTTGCTTTGGGTGGAAGGGATCTGTGGAGCAGCCCAGCTTTCCTTCTCCACATCAGCTCTTCCATGGGGGTCTCAGGGGATCTATCCTGGACAGCATCCAAAGGCTGTGACTGAGTATTCCCACTGCCCTCAAGGGACACAGCCTCTCGTTTGGCATGGTGCTGTCTCGAAGCCTGGCTGTCACCTGCACTCTGGAAGTCTGAGGGAGTGTGGGTGGGCGTATTAGGGGAAGAGTGGCCAGATCCAGAAGGAGTAAGGTTAAGGAACAAGGGTTTAAAGTCTTGCTTTTGCTCAGGATAGTGACTCCTTGCCTCTGTTGGAGCTGGGAAAAATGCAGAAGTCCTGCTATCTGGCCTGGAAAGTTCTGAGAGCTTGTGGTTCTCGGCCAGTGTGGTGGGCCCGGTGACAACCTCAGTGCTGCGGAGGGGATGGGGATAGTAACTTGTGAATGCTATTTTCTCTGAGTGGCTTCTTTCTTTCCTGCTGAAAGACCTAAACACCAAGAGACAGACCGTGGTAAGATTAATAGCTAATCAATGAGCAGAAAAATTTATTGTGCACCTCCTTAATAGGAAAATTATCAACCCCGTCAGAGGCCAGCATCACTGCCTGCTGGTCTAGGTGAAGTGCAGCTGTGCTTTGAAAATGGAAGTAAAATCCTGAGCCAGATCCACTCCCTTTCACCATCTCCCATCATTTTCAGTGTGTGCTACATCACACATATATGTAGTAAGCATCACAGCAATAACTCAGTATAAAAAATATTAGGAAAACCTAATGCCTGGCTTCCTTTCCAGCTCTGCTTTCAGTTTCGTTATAGATGGGGCCAGTAGCAACTGTTGTAAGATAGACTATTTGACATTATCTACCACCAAATGCCATTCTCAATTCCTTGTAATTTTAAGAATTTCAGCTCTATGGGCCAAAAATTCCTGTAACGTTATCTGCTCCTTTTGGAAAGGTGCCATTAAAATGATTCAACTGCCTCCAAGAACAAAGCAAGGCCAAAAAATCCACTATTTTGACCATAGAGAAAATTAGAAAAAGCTCTTGCAGCCTTGGAATCCTGTTAGAAGAGCGAGCTCCCTCAGACAGGGAAGTGTGACAACCCCCAAAGCCAACACATTCCAACTGCAAACAGACGTTTGGCTGCAAAACCAGAGGATTGAATGGTTCCTTCCAGGTCTTTTAGAGTGTTCTCATATGAGTCTGAGAAACAGCGTCTGGCTTTGGAGTGAGGATCCTGCTCAGAGTTCAGAGCCAAACCTACTTGCCTGTCCGGCTATTTAGCTGGAAAACAAACTGAGCAGGAATAACGGCAGTAGAAGAGGCATGAGAAGGTGGCCTGAAAACACGAGGCCATACCATAAACCCATTCAACACCACAAAGCTCTACTGCCAGTGTATTTTCTGTTCCTGAGATGCACTGTCAAATAATCCAACACTGCCAGTCTGTGATGTTGGAGACTTAGACCCCAAATGTGTTCTCAGATGTACTGGTACAAATTAAGAATAACTCTGTCAAAGACATGGGTCGTTCTGACTTTATTTTGGTGTGACTGAGAATAGAATTTGGCAGCCTGTGACTGGGGGTGGGGAAGCTTCCCAGACAGGCTGCTCTTGGTATTGTCTGTGGTTCCTGGACAGTAGCAGTGTGTATTCTTTTCAGATGCTCAGTGTTTGTCAGGAACGCCAGATGGTAATTCTCTAATTCAAAGATATCTCCTACTGTGGGAGCAACTGTGGATTCTAAAACCGGTGGAGCAACACCCGTTCCCAATATTGTGTGACACCTGGGGAGCAGTGGAGGAGCATGTGTGACCGGACCAAGTGATTGCTGACCAAGGTTTTCCAAACTTAACCATCTGACAGTTCTCCTTCTCGAGCATGAGAGGTGGTAGGGAGGGTCCCATCTCCTCTCTAGCACGTAGGGCTGCTGTGTCCCAAGGCAATTACTAGAAATGTAATTCCTACTGCTTGCTGCTGCCTCCCTGAAGGGCCCATGCATGGAGAGCACTTCTCCTATCCTTTTGTTTTATATTTTGGGAAGTCTAACTCTGATCAAGAAGGGAAAGCCATCTTCCATCTCCCAGAAGAAATGTGCTTGCGAAGCATGTGGGATGCCTACGCAGCAGAAGTATCATAAAACTGTTAATAACCAATAATCTTTGTGCAGTGAAGCATGAAAATGAGAAACCTGCATTTCGTGCCCCAATAAACTTGTTTTCAGTCTGAGTGTTCAATTCCATTACTTGGAAAATAGGTTGAGGAAAGAAAAAAATAAAAGGAATCTGCAAGTAGTGATTGAGCAGCAGGATGAAATGTCATCTCTAGGAGAAACAGGGAGGCAGGAAGAACTTAAACAGCTGCATTGTTCTCCTAGGAAAAAACATGGAAAAAGTTATTCCAAATCAAAGTAAATGGGTATGTTTTAAATAATCCTAAAAGGATGTGCCTGAAGGCAGATTGAGTCCCTTTAAAACAACATTGATGTTGACAGGTGCAAAAATGGCCAGAAGTAAGGTCCAGCCAGAGTAGGAGCCTTCCTCTGCATCCAGCTGTCACTCCCTGACCCAGAGGTGCACGTAGAAACCTTTGGAGACAGCAGTGTCAACTCCCACTGTGACCACAGAGCGGGCTGGCATTTACTGCAAGTTTGTGAGGAACAGAGTGCCTTTGTGAACAATGCTTTTAGTCCCTCGTGATGGTTTTTACTGTAATGGGAGTTAGCTGTTTGGGCACTCAGGGCTTAGGGCAAACATCTATTTATTATTTAAATGTAAATACAGCATGATCAACTTCAGTTCTAGTTAACTTCAAAACAATCCATGGCTAAGTGGAGAGTTACATAAGTCCTAAGACGTTGAGTTTTGTGCTTACACTTTTCTATTTTTAAAAACATTTCTCTCTCCCCTGTTGCTGAGCAAAACATCCTGCCTGCATGAAGGGAAGCAGCCCAAAGGCCAGCTCCCAGTTAAGCAAGATAAAGGAAATATCCTGGGTTTAGTCCCTCACTTTTGGGGAGGCACCATCCTGGGGTGGATAAAACCAGCCAAAGTGGGACATCTAGGTATTTTTTCCTTTAGGATTGTTCAGTTATGACAGCATCCAGATGTGAGTTCCAACAGCAGATCTAACACAATCTAGAAGTTATGGAACTGGAAATTTGCTGCAGAAACATGCTCCAAGGTGACATGAAGAGGACTTGGTAGTAAATTAATGCCGGTAGTGAAAAAAAAGTTCACAGCAACTCCTCCCAAATCTGCTGGGCACAGCACACATGGAACTGTTTGTGCAGTTGTTTTCCCTAGTTTGCCATGATCCATCCATTTACACAGACAGCCCATGGCAACTGCTGCTGGCAGTGGGACGGCCAGAGCTGGCCCTGCAGTGACAGAGGGAACATGGACACACACCCACCTGGCTTCTGCGCTGACCACGTAGAAGGGATCCCTCACCATGGGGCCGAATTCACTGCTCTCCCTTCTCAGCAACTCCTGGGGTACCAAGACAGCATCAGCAGCGAGCAGAAAGCAAAACAAAATACCAAAATATGGATGAGAATGCCTTCCAGAGGCTGAGAGCAAATCATTCCCCATGGTTCTCCATCCCTTCACATCTCTAAACAAATTCCTGCAGTGACACTGCAGTATGATTTGTAAGCAGCCTGAAAGGAACATTAAGCACTGTACACAAGGCCCTGAAAAACAGTACAGTGAGGCAGAGAAGTCTGCTGCTAAACTGGAAATAAACATTCCCCACAAAAAATCTGAAAAAGCAAAAAAAAATTTAATAAAAAAAAATAAATCACCCTGTCGGTTTGGCTTTGTCCCCCATGTTTATAGCTCTGGTTTTGTATTGGAGATGCATCAGAAAGAAACCTAATGAAGAAAGCACTTCAACATATACTTCCCTTTCAAACAGACCCTATGGGTTGGTGTATATGCTAGAAGTCAAATTAGGATTAAAGAACAGGATTTTCACAAGTGCCTGCTGCCTATGGGACTAAATCCTTGTTCCACAGGTGGTTACAGCTAAATCCCTCTGGGAAAGAGCTGTAAGGGCTCCTTCCTCTTCTGCAATTGAATTAAGACCCTGTGAGCAGGTCTGCAGTGCTGTTCACCCTCTTCCTTGAGTCAGCTTCCAACAGGCAGAACCTCTGGTTTGTCTGCTGAATGTATGAACAATTAAAACTGAGTCAAGAGGGGCTCAAGAACTGCCCTGTACATCCTGCCTGAGAGAGTGGGCTGGGGAAAAATGAACTGGGCATGCTTGTCATCCAATCTGTCATTGGAAAGTACATTTTGGTGATTTTTCTCTCTGGAGGTCTGGTTTTGTTGCTGCTCTGATGGGCAAGTGTGATAAAACAGCACAGATGGGCCTGATGCCAGCCTGGGGTGGAAAAATAGTGATGGCGGTATGAGACAAGAGTGGTTCTGGAAGTGCATTCCGGTCACTTGATATTCACAAGCTGCTTTTTAATTTACTCTATTTAAAGATGTGGCATGGGAACTGAGGGCTGCTGAGGGAGGACGTGTAGTATGAAGCACACAATGAGTTCAGGAGGGCAGCTCCTTCACCCCCACCCCGCTTTGACCTCTTTGTGAGATGCTGCCTAGAGCCTCCTCTCTGTCACTTGACTCAGGATTTTGTTGCTTCTGGATAATCTGTTCCGGACCAGGAGTGAGTGCAGGAGTAGAAGGAGATGTCCTGGATCTCAGCTGTAAGTACGTGAACCTCTCCAAACACTCAGCCTATTAGGGGCAAGGAGCCTGTCCACACATTTTGGTTGTTTGCTCCCTCTCTCTGTGATGAATGGAGCCTGGCATGGAAATGGATGGGGCAGCAGACACAGTACTGCTGTAAATCCATGAGGCTTGACCAGCTGCAGTTACCTAAATAGGTCTGAACAGATTTCAGCCAGCTGAGAAGCTGGCCTGGACAGTTGTTCTTTAAGAATTTAGCCTGGTTCTACTGTTTACCATCATCAGAGTCAGTCGAATTCCCCACTTGTGACATCAGTGCAATGTTCCCAACCACCAAGCAGGGGACATGGAATGGCTAGGGTCTCTGTTCAGTTTTCCAGGGCTGGACGCTAAACATAATGGTTATTTGGCAGTGCCCCTGCCCAGCACTTCCCAGCACTGTCAGGCACAGTGGGAGCCAGGGCAATTCCAAGCAGCCTTTAATCCTCTCTACTTTGCACCAGGAAATTGGGCTGAGGCAGAACAGTAGCAACAGCAAATCACGACCTTGTGGGACACGCCACCAGAAAGGTGCTCAGTGCTTCTCTGGTGCTGCTGGCAGGTAAAGACAGGACACGTCAGATGGGATGGCCAGAGCAGCAAGAAGATACCAGCATATGCACTGAAATCCCAGCATCCCCGACATCCCTGACATAGCCCCAGCAGGGAGAAAGCTGAACCCCACCAGCATTTTTTGAAGTGCACTAAACTGCCTCTATCTCAGCATGTGCTGAACTTCTCTCCAATCAATGGAGTCACAGTCATGACTGGACATCAGCCTGTTCTCTGACATCCCCTCACATTCCCTGGTTCCAAGAGCCCTGCTGGTGGGTGCACATGACTCCATTTCCACGTACCTGGTGTTTCTTATCCGCCGTGGGAGACGATCTGGAACGTATATGCACAGGGACTGGCTGATTGTCGTACCTATCGAGCAGGTCTTCCACAGACACCGACTTCCCGGATTTCCTGGCGGTGCAGGGTGTTTCAAAGACCTGCTCCTGGTTCCTGTAGCGAGGCTGGCTCTGCATGCCCAGCAGGTCTGTCTGTGTGCCTTTGGTGAGATCTGATCTGGGTCTGTAATCACGGCACCTCTCTGTTTTCAGCCGGCTGGTGACCAAGCTGTCCTGGCGCCCTGGCACCTTCTCATCTCCACTCGTGTCCAGGTAGTCCATTAGCCCGGGAGGAAGGGTAGAAGACATCCGTCCTGTCCTGGATATCCGCTCTATGGACTCTCTGCGGCGGTAAAGGTTCTGGTCCTGCAGGGAATTCATGCTGGAGGCAGAGGAAAGGCTCTGGCTGTCTGGGCCACCCAGCTGTAGGTAGGAGCTGTGGGAGCGCTCTCGGAGCAGCCCGATGTCCTGTGAGGACGGCCGTCGCCCTGTTTTGCGCTCAATGTAGTCGGCAAGGGCGTTCTGCTGGAGCTGCTTGAGCTCCGGCTTGGACAGGCTGGCTGTGGAGGAAGCTTTGCCGTCCCTTTCGAAGATCTTGCGCCGGTCAGCCACTGTGTTCTCTGGGAAGACAAAATGGATGCTTTTCTTCTGGAAGGAGAAAGGCGACGGCTCCCCATCCAAGATGCCCACCTCGTTCATCTTCTCAGGTTCCGAGTAGGAGCGCTTCTTCTGCTCCGCTGTCAGCCGCTTCCGGCCCCCGATGCGCAGGACATGCTGTGTCCTGGTATAGTCCAGGCCAGAGAAGCTGCCTTCTGTGGGTGTGATGCTGTGCCTCTCCTTGGGGGTGTGGGGGGATGCTGCTGTGCTCCTCATGCCCACATGGGCCGAGGCAGGCCTCTGGGGCACCCTCTTGGGCGTGCTTCCGAATGGGGGGCTGATGCGGCGGAAGGAGGTGGCCCTCAGCACCCTGGACTGAGCATCTTTAATGCTGTTCCTGTAGGCCCTGTTAAATGACGTGTCCAATTGCGACCCGTGCGGATCCTGGATGTTATCCTTCCAGAGGATCTCCTTCTCAGGCTCACCTCCTAGCTGGAATGTGCTTTTACTCCGTGGTAGCTGAGCTGCCCTTATTTGCACCTCATTTTCAGGGCACAGGCTGTAGTACTCACTGGGTCTTGCCTGCTTCACCGAAGCCACCATCTGCAGCTCTACAGGGCGCCAGTCAGCCTCTTCCAGCTTCCCATTCCTGATGGAAGGGCTGGAGCCCTTGCCTGGCTCACTGGGCAGCTTGCTCCTCCTATCCTCTGGGCTGTGCAGGGAGCACCTCGTGCCAGAGGGCTGGCTTGTCCTGCTCGGCCCATAGTGCTGACCAAAGCTGGGAATGCCAGCACTCTGGGGCCGGGGAGTGCTTTGTTCCCGCTGCTCGAACTTGTTGACCTTCTCCAGCACCGAGCAGCGGGGCTTGCCAGCCTCTGATTTGCTGTAGGGAAAGCTCTGGGTGCTGCTAGAGCTGAGCCGGCTCCTCCCAAAATCCAAGGTCTTTGGGTGCTGCGGAGAAGGGGGCTCTTTGCACTTTGGCTCGGCAGCATGGAACAGAGCCACACTTGCGCCCTCCTCCTCCTGCCTTGTGAAGATCTGTGGGTCCATGTCACTCCACTGTCTGTGCCCCTGTTCCCTGTGATCCTTCTCCTCTTTGCTGCTGCTGTTCAGGAAGGACAGTTTGGTGTTGGAATAACCCTCGCCTGGTTGTGCCTCTCTTAGTTCAGAGCTGCTTTGCCTCCTGGAGCTCTCTGGGATGTTCTGCAAGGAAGAGAAGACATACTGCTTGGTCTTGCTGTGACCCCATGGGTGGTGAACAGCAGTGTCTCTCTCGTTTACCTGTGAGTTGCCATTTTTTTCCTCCTGGGATCCAGGTGTCCAATCCTCTTTGGGCTGGTAATGGATTTTTCTCTCACTCACATCCCTCAGATGGGGCTGTGGAGCCTGGAAGATGGGTTTGGAGGCCTGTGCAGTACCCAGGGTCTCTTGGTGGCTGGGTGCTGCTTTGTAAAGGGGTAACAGCTCCTCGTTTCGCGACACAGCCAGGCAGAGCTCCGGGCCTGCTGCGCTGGCAGGTTTCTGCTGGGTAAGTTTGGCTTCCTGCTTTCTCTCAGTGGCAGGGGGCTGGTAGAAGATGGTCGACCTGTTTGCAGTGCTTTGGTTTCCATTCTCATCAAAGCCCAGGGTGCCGCTGGCTACAGCCTTGTCATAAGAGGCTGGGAGGGCTGGGGAGTACCCACTTTCTTTGGCCAGAGCTGGGTAAAGCGTCCCGGTGCTGCTGGCAGAAGGCCGGGGCACCTGGGCATAGTGCGGCTCTGGGGAGGGAACGGCGTAGACACCGGTGGGCAGCAGGGGCTGTCCCGGCTGGGCTGGCTGGGAATAGCTCTGCTTGGGCTTCATGGTGGGGCTGCTCTCTGGGCTCTTTTCCACCACGGTGTGCAGGTGTCCTTCTCCGAAGGGCGGCTTCAGCAGCGGTCCCTGGGACAGGGAGCTGATGAGTGGCGGCCAGGCCCCTTTCGGCTGGGTCCGGCTGGGCTTGTTCGGATCAAGGCCGGTGCCTGAGCTGGGCCTCTCGTGGTGCCTGATGGCTGCGTAGCTGTCGCTGCGAGTGGGAGGCAGGGGGGGTCCCTTGGGGAGCTGGCTCTTGCTGTCTGAGGGGCCCTGGGCTGGCTGTGCCCAGGAGGGAGCTGTGCTGTGCCGGCTGAAGGCGTGGAGCCTGCCGTGGGCACGGCCCTCCAGGTAGGCGCGGGTGTCGCCGCTGGAAAGCAAGGCGGTGGGCGTCACCTCGTACTCCTCGGAGATGCGCTGCTGGGCATCGTACACCGTCCTGACGTACCGGATGTCCGCCTGCCTCATCCCCTCCGGCAGCCCCCCTCGCGACTGCGTGCTGTCCGAGGAGCATGAGTGCTCCTTGCCCAATGGAGCGGCGGGATACTCGGGGATGCTGGAGTTGGTGGAGAAGGAGCTGTAGGCCGAGTCTCTCTTGCTGTGGAGCTGGGAGAGCTGGTCGATGCTGTTGGTGGATTTGGCTGGGGACAGGTGACAAGGGTGGTAGGCAGGGGAGGAGTGGTCCAAGCTCTCCATGCTGCCCCGGGAGCTGTACTGATCCGGACTCCTCCTCAGATAGCCATGCTCGTATCCAGAGAGATCGCTGGTGGATGAGCTGGGGGAAAGGGAGAGAAGAGTGGAAACCAGCAGAGGAGAGGCACAACAACTTGTAAGTGAGCTCAGAAGCAAGATGTTTAGTTTTGAGATGAAAACCCATATTTGGGCCTTACTCCATCCCCTGTTTGGAGTCATCCCAGTTCACAAAGAGGAACTGCTTGACATTGCAACACATGGCTCTTATTTACCACAGAAGGGTGGGAGGGAAATACAGACAGAAAGACAGTGCATCTCTGGAGCCAGGGAGGATCAACCCCACCCAGCAAATCCATCCAAAGCCCTTGGAAAGCTGAATGAGTGCCGACGCCACCGAGGAGGAGGAGGAGAGGAGCACGAGGGGCATTCTGGGGGGAATCTAATCTCTGTCTTTTTTTCCCATTTCATTTCTTTTTATGGAGATGAAGGCTATGCCCTGGCAGGCTTCCTGGAAATTCAGCTGTCCCTAGGATAGTTTGTTTGCTGCAAGAAAACTAAGCTGACAAGACAGAGGAGAGATGCATGTGTCTGTGCCTGGAGGAAAGTGGGGTGCAACCATAGAAACAGTCTGAGAATTCCCAGGAAGTCTGCACAGCCATCTCATGTAGCTCAGCAGGTGCAGGTATACCTCGGCACTTCCTCTGAGGTGTCCAAAGAGGACTTGTGGCCACCAGAGATGTGATCAAAAAAGAAGAATATTCAGAGCTCTTTCTATTCATGGGAAGGGAGCTCTTTGTGCCAGCCACAGTTCCTTTTTTTACACCTCACAAGGGGATATCACAAATTTCTGCAGGGTTTACCCTGGCTAATCTCCTCTTCCAGATTCAAGCAAATACACTGAGGATTGGAGAGTGTAGCCTGAGGATTTCACTTTTCTTCCCCCTGTTCCCAGCTTCTCTTCCTCCTATATTGCTATCTCTAGTTCCCTGTGCAACCACATGCGCTGTCCTGGCAGAGCCACAAGGAAGCAGCAGGAAGGGACAGGTTGTGGCAGGGCAAGGCACAAAGCTGGAAGCTGGCTCAAGATCGTATCTCAACCAAAGGACAGACCTAGGGAAGAAGGCTGCTAAGGATGAGGAAAGGCAAAAGGAAGCCTGCTCACAGCAGCTCTGCAGAGATGCAGAGGAACACAGGCAGGAAGAGATATGGCAAATCTCAGGACAAAGCTAGTTTACTCATTTAAATGCACCCCTCTATTTTGGGTTCAAATAACCATCTCCCTGGCAATACCCAGCACAGCCCTAGCCAGCTGGCCACTAGATGTTCCCCGTGCTCCTCTTCAAGCACCCGGGAGACAGAGCCATGCTGCCAAAGGCTCTGCCAGGAACTGTGCCTGGGAAGCAAAGTCCCTTGGTGGGAAAGGAGTACACTCCAGCATGAGCCGTGCTGAGGCCAAAGACCAACACATTTCATTTTCTGCAACCACCTCCTCACTTGTTTTAATGCTCTGTTTTCTCTTTCCTCTCCTCTGCCAAGGATCAGTCTTGTCTGTAGAAGAAATGATGTTTCAATCCCAGAGGCTATAAAGGAGAGTTTTAAACCCTTCTGCCTCTCTGAGGAAAATCCTTCAAGGACAGAATTTAAACTCATCCCTCCTCAAGCTGCCCTGCACGTTCAGTTATGATAGAGCTGACTCCTGCAGAAAGCCACTGCCAAACCAGGAAATCTCTCCCTGCACTGCTCACCCTGGGAGCACTGTCACTCATGCGCTGTTGGCTGCTCCATTACACTGACAGGCCCTGCTACCTACACCCTTTTCTTCCTTTCTTTTCAGTAGGCTGATTTAGACTTTGGCTTTCTTTACCTTTGCTGGGGAAACAACCACGCTGTGTTTCTACATGGGGGCAGTCCACAGGATGCAGAGCAGGACTCCAGCTCCTGCATTCGCATCCAGAGAAAGCTCTATCAGCATACTGACAGTGGGTTCCCATCTTGGCAAGAAGGAGGTTTTTAAAGCAATTAATTTCCTAGCTACTAATCACCTCACAGAGCACTCGAGGTAGGAAAACGCAGCCACTTTATCAGGGAAACCAAACAGGAATTGAAGCCTTCCTAACTCTAATCCAAACCCTGGCGGTTTGCAAACCTGTCCAGCTGTATGGAGGTGACTGGTACCATTTTCCCACCAGACCTTTTGTCCCGTTCCTTCACTCCACAGCTGTGCAGTGCTTACCTGGAGTGGTAGGACTGATGCCAAGGGGTGCCAAGCGTACCCTGAGATATTTGCATCATGCTGGGATCGGGTTGGTTCTCTGCAAGTTTGGATGAATGCCAGGAGTGAGGTCGGCCTGGAGTTTCACTCCGCCTAGGTGAAAGCAGAAGGAGTTTGCACATCAGCAACAGCCCAGCTCTCCTGAGGGAGATGGATATGAAGTTAACACCAACATTTAAAACTGCTCATTTGTGTTTCACTGCTACGTTTTTGTCCATTCCAAGCAAACCCCGCAATTACCACAGGTGAACGTCCCTGACATTCACACAACACGCTCCCCCTCGGACTTGCATGGCAAGGGCCAAGTGGACCACTGAATGCCAAGAGGGGGTGGAAGCCTGCACACGGCTCTTTTGATCTCTCCTCAGCGCTGCTAAAAACGCAGGATGAGACGTGACAACCAAGCGCCAGCAATGTGTGTCCCTTGCATCCCGCCCCGGCCAGACAGCTGTCCCCAGGGTGTGTCCCCAGGCATGGCACAGCACGGCTGCCCTTCAGAGGCTTCAGTCACCAGCACCCAGGCCTGCGTCTGTCAGCTCTGAGGAGAAAAAAATGCACCTTATTTAAAGCACAGAGTGGTGCAATGGAAAGTCAAAGCAGGGGATTAGTGATCAAGTCCCCTGAAGAGGCCACACAGACTCTCCTTTGCCCCAGTCTTTGCGCCTGTCCTTAATCCTCCTGCTGCTTTCCATGAGGGATCTCTCCCCTGCTCTAGTGCTCATCTCCGCAGGTTCTCACTCTCCGTGTGAGAACAAGGAGCAGCAGTGGATCTGTGTCCCACTGAAATGTGACAGCCTGTGGGACAATCCTGACTAAATAAATGCAAGAGGAGGATATGACACATCTTTAGTCTTTGTCTCACTGAAAATTTCACAGTACAGCATGTCCTGAACAAGTCAGTAAACAGATTAAAATGCCCTTGTCAGATGTAACCCAGACACTGAGAGAGGACTCTCCAAGTACTGCCTGAGATTGGGAAAAGAAACGGTACAGGAAAGTGTACAAAGTTAAAAATGCTTTTTAGGGTCAAGTCCTTTCCTAGCACCAGTTAACATCAGCACCTGCTGATGTTCTACAGCATGGAAAAGCACTGGCAGAGAGACAGAGCCATTTCTGCAGCATTTTTCCCATACAGATTTCAGAAGTCATGGTCATTCTCTCACCAGCTGCTAAAAGAAGAAAGAAGAAAGAGAAAGGGACATCCTTTTCTTTTTAACATCTGTTGTGGCAGGATTGTCTTAAGGAAAGCTGGACTGGAAGTCTGCAGAGGGCAAGCTGAACCCAGCACCCTTTCACCTTTACATGTGTAGGTGTGTTTAAGACAGAGCTCTTCTGTTAAGCTCCTCGCCCAGAAAACAAGGAACCTGGACACAGCCAGATGGGAAGTTGACAAAACTGGTAATTAAGAATAACCCACGTTCTTGCCTTTTCCAATGCAGTCATTTAAAGACTTTTAAGTACTTTCCATGGAGTACAAGCCTTACGCATCATATTTTGCCTTGGGAAAGGACACTGAATGATCCCAAGCAGAGTATGCTTTGGGAAAGCACACCGAATGATCCCAAGTAAAGCATGTTACCCCTTGGTTTTATCCGTAAAATGCCATGAGGGAGCTGTGTAGCCAATTATCTGAGCCACAGATATTTTAAACCCTTTCAGCTGATATCCTTGTGGACATGTGGACAGCTGTGAATTTCAGTCAGAAGACACGGTACCAGGTCCATGCGGGATAACCTCGCATTGCTTCCACACCTCCCCAGTCCTGAACATGTGGCAGATCCTGATTCATCACAGACAAACTGGCTGAGTGATAAAACATGCAAATGCAGCAGCTAATTCCTGACTTGAGCAAAGACAAAGAAATTATTAGATCTTTAACTCGTGTCAATTTGGTGTAGCTAAGCCTTCAACAAAAGCAGGAGCAATAGCTGACACTTTGGCTCAGGAGGCTGTAGGATTTTAAAATGCAGAATTGTAATAATAATAGTAACAACAACAACAATAACAACAATAACAAACCAATCTCATTGCCTTATCTTTTATATATTCTGTAATGTACTTATTAAGGTGTCTGGACAATCTTACTACTAAAAAATTCACCACTTCAGATAATTGACAAAGTGATCCCTCTGCTGTAAATGTCAAGGCTGGAAAAAGAGACTCCTGGTTCCTCATGGATACCTCCAGTGATCAGATAACCCAGGCATCCAGGTTAGGTTGGCATCATGACAAATGCCTGGGAGCAAAGACACCTGGAGAAGTCATCAGACCATGACGCAATGCTGGCTTCTGTAACACTGACTGCAGACCAGACGCTGTCAAATTCACACTGCAAACTGGAAAACCCAAGGGAAAAGGATAGTGTTTAATCTTGTCCACCTGCTGTTATCTGCTCCCCAGTGCTGTGCTGGTCCCAGTGCCTGCAGATGGAAACGTGCCCAGCCCATTGAAGGCTCCTGGGCAGCAGCCTGGCACAGGCTGGGGGCAGTCTGGGGACCAGGACCACACTCACATCTCCAAGGCCCTTCACTAGGAATAGCTCTGCAGCTTTCTTATTAGGAAGAGCTGAGTGTGCACATCTGTAATCTCTGGAGATTATTTTTATACTTCATATGCCAAACAGGAATGAACTTTACAATGACACTTTAGCACTAACTCTACAATGAATCAGCATCTGAGGCTTTCTTCATAGTATAACTGAAAGGCTGAGGTATCTTTTCCTCAAGGTTACAAACTAAAAGCACCCAGAACACTGTATTCAATCTGATTCCTGTTAGCATACTGTTCCTTGCCAGTTCTGGAGTACACACACAACTTGAGTGCTCTGCAAGTCCAGCATCCTCCAGGAGTGCACAGATCTTTTGCCCCCGTGAAAAGGCCCATCTTCAACCAAAGCAAACCACTCAGCTTCTTCAAATTTCTAGTTGCATTTTCCCCACATCCTTAGAAAGCTAATGAGTGAAAGCCAGAGAGGGATGTTGTGGCTGGTCAACCAGCAACTCAGGGTCATCAATGACCCAATAAACTGATCCTCTTCTACTCCCACACAGCTCACAGGGAGTTGTTTTCATCACTCCCCCATCTGTCAAACACATCCTCTAGGTGGCTGAATAGAGAATTGTGAACAATTCTTCTTGTATTATTGACCTCATGCTCGTTTTTCTCTGTCCCTGCAAGCTCCAAACCCCTACTCAGCAAAGACAAGGAATGCTGATGATAAAGGCAGCAAAACCTTTCAAGAAAAGCAGAATCCATCTGCAGATCCAGGCAAGAGCAGTGGTCAGCAGGACACATCTCCATGATCTGTGGGGATGGTTTTGGCTAGCTGCTGGTGTTAACATGCCCAAGAAAGATGGGAAGATGCAGAGAACTAAGGCCAGAGGGTCACTCTGCCATCGCAGTCACCTGCAATCCCCGTGGATGTGCTCTCCCCCAGCAGCCATGCAGCCAGGTGGCTGTCTGGGAGGTGCTGGAGCTGGAAGGGATAGTCATGGCTGGAAGGGATAGCCATGATCTAGTCCATCATCTGAGGAGGCGGGAAGGGATGGGGGTCCTGCAGCACAGACCCTCGTCCTGCAGGAGAAGTGAAAGATTTGGATGCAAATGTAAAGCTTGTGCCTCCTGGATCTGATCCCAGGCACTGAGTCACAAGAGAGAAAGCCAAGAGGGCAGCTGCCCATCCGTACCACGTCATCCTCACAGCAGTCAAGATTTCAAGCTAGAGATAATTCTAACCTAACAAAACTCACATGGCAGGGGCAGGACGTCCTGAGTCATATCCCGCTGCATGCAGCAGCAGGATCTTTGTACATGGGGAGATCCTGATCCCAGCAATTCACCTGTACCCTCCTTCCAGGGCAACTGTGCACCTGCATCAACAGAAAGCAGCAGCAACCATCTGAATTCTCACCAGGACAGAGCTGTCTCCAAGATGGACACATCCAAAGGACCAGGAGCATGACAAGGAGACGTTTCCCAGACATCAGAACGCAGTCTCTCTGCCCAGCTATTAGGCAGGAGATGAAGGAAAAACTAAAGCACTCAGAAGCCTATTAGGATTTCGCAGAGCAAGGCAACAATCTACTTAAAGCAACGTCGCTCTTAATTAAGGTTCAGCCATGGTTCTAAAAATAAGCAGAACAGACGAGGCCAATTAGAAAGAAGTTGGACCAGAATGGCGTCAGTTTGATGTGTCTTTCACTGAATCTGTCTTTTTAGGCTCACAGAGCCTGGTAAATTTTGGGGCAGGAGGGATCTAGAGTTAGCTCTGTCCCTTCACAGTTTTGACTAAAAAGAAGGAAGACTCATTAGAAATAGCTGAAGTGTAGGAAATGATATTTCACATCATGGATCTTGGCCAATAGTGTCTCCTCATCTATAAGGGAAAGAGAGAATCCTGCCCACAGCCCCTTAATGCTCAGAGGAAAACTTTTCCTAAGTAAAAAACACACTGAAAAACCCTTCACTTGAGAACACTTGGGTGCAATGTGTGAATAGTCTCAATATTCTTAGAACAGGACACGACCTGCTTTTCCACAATATGTTAATTTTGCAGCTTCTAAAGGACAACTTCCCATACAGAGAATCCCTGTGGACTATCTCATAGTTTTTAGCAGCCTCAGTCTTAAACAAAAAAACCAAAAAAACCAAAACCCAAACACAAAAAACCTGTAAGAAAAATCCCTCGGCCCAGTTCAGGGCTCTATCCCAGATGGGTCCAGACTCACTGTTCCCTCCACCCCTTTTTCAGTTGGCAGAGGCAGACGTTGTGCCTGCGTCGTGTTTCCAGCTGACATGTCAGATGCCATCTGTTTTTCCCTGTTGATGAGCATCACTGGAGATATCTGGATTGCATCAGACCAGGCCCTAGTGCCAGGTACCAATCACCCTGAAGTCTCTCTGGGATGAGGAAGAAGAGAATCAGAGGCTTCTGCTCAGAATTCCTACTACCACAAACTCTTTAGGAAAAACTCCCCACCATACCACCGGAAAGAAAATCCCTGTGTGAAAGCAGAGGTGACAACCATGGATGTGGATCTAGAGACAGGTTTTTTCTACTGACTTTTCCTGACACAACTGCCCTCGGCCGCAGCCTGCGGATGGAAGTGCTGGGATCGCTCAGAGGTGATGGCAGCTGTGAGCAAAAGGGCGCTCCTTCGCTGAACTTAGGAAAGTCAAACATTGTAATTAATGAATATTGGTCCTGCATGTCACACCTCTGTGTTACCACATTTCTCTGGGAACCCGCAGGCTGTCTTATCCAAGAAAGGGGCATTTATGCAGTTCCCAGCAAAGGAAACAAAGAGTGCAGGGCTCGGAGCTGGGCCGTGTGCTGTGGCTCTATCTTCCTTTAACCCCAGCACAGGGTTGACAGGCAATATTTAGATTGAGGACTTTTCCCTACAGAAAGAAAGGGTCCCACTGGCATTCCCTGACACTAACCAGACACAGGCTCCAACAGGAACAGAGGTGATGTATACAAACGTCACTCTTCTTGATTACTGGATACAAGGACTTTGTCCTACCAGGATCTTCTGACAGCTTTCTATTTTGAAGACAGCATTACAAGCAACGCGATAAGTATGATTTAAATGGCAAAGTAAGGAGTATTTCAAATCTCTATTTTGAGAAAGTGCTTGCCACCAGCATAGTCCATCTGAGCTGTTCCCACAGGACTGCAGCTTGGACATGGAGAAGCCAGGAGAGCCTCCAGCCTGGTAGTTAGACCATGTGTAGGTTGCAATGAGGAACTGGGAAGCACTGGATTAAAGATCCTCTGCAACCTTCCTCTTCTTTCTATAATTTTACTCTGTCTCTTTCACTGGAAAAAGAGGAAGAGAGAACAGACATGGAAAAGAAGCAGCTGACTGACTTACTGTCTTTGAGAAGGACCCTATTATTCCCTGTCTTCTCCAGGGATTCACATCATCTCTCGGAGCATGGGCAGAAAATCCTAGCAGCCAGAGTGTGCAGTGGTTTCCCTGCCCATGGCTCTGCAGAGCTGCACTGACTTATCCAGACTGATGAACCGGCCCCATGGGCTCAATTCAAATAATTTTTTCTCATTCTTCTCCAGTCAGTAAGTAAGTTAAAAAGACAGAAACCCAAGCATAGCTTAGATTCTTTCACACCCCGATATCCAACACACAGCAACTTGCAACAGGAGAGACTTGAAAACAATGGAAGGAATGTGTTCTCCTCGTCCCGTTCAGTGCTTAGGAGGAACTGGGTGGCTGGCAGCAGGAACGCTGCCCTGTGAGCCCGATTATCCAAACGGAACGTGGACAATGAGGCACGGCAGGTAACCAAGGGGATCCACAGGGCAAGTGCTTCAGCAGCTGGGCTCTCCTCTGAGCTACAGGGCTACAAATCACAGGCAACGCTCATGAACTCCACATCCAAGTGCTCATGGAGGAGTGATAAATAGAAGAGAAGCAGCATGTCCTTTAGTAGGTTGTGTGGAGGTACATACACACATTTTGAGGGGAACAGGGTGAGTCCGCTGAAGGCAAATACTCCGGGGAGCTGCACCCGGTGCCTTGGCCAAAGCAAAGGCTGCTGAGTCTGAAACACCCTCCCACAGTCAAATTCTTATACATTAAAGCAGCTTCCTGTTTGTAACTAAAGCTCCAGCCCAACTTAAACTGAGATATGCAGACACAGCCCCCGACACTGCCAGAAAAGCACAGCAAAATATTGGCTCTGCATCCAAAGGCAAATTTATCCAAGTGAAACGCTGAACTTTCGAGCTTCTGTGAAGATCTGCTACTAAATTGATGGGCAAGAAGGATTTATAGAGGGCACATGTTGAATGACTCATTGCTATAGGAAAGTTGTGGATGTATGGGAGTTCCTGTCCCAAATTTGCTGTGGGTCACAAACCTGGGGAACTGCAGAGTCCCATTCCCTAGTCAGAGATAAATTTCTCCTCGATAAAATCAGCTTGAGGAGAGATGTCAGCCTCCGAAATCTGCTCTACCCAAGGCCAAACAGGGTCATCATCCATAACTGCCTGCAGTGGTCAAAAGCTGCAGCATCTCTACTAAGGTCAGGGAGGTTGCTCCAAGCTTGCTCCTTGCTGATAAGATCAGAATGTGGAGTTCCCTTCTCAGCTGCTCACTCACAGGCACTGGGCCACACTTCCTACAGCTCCAGGAAATCAGCATAGCTTCTTGACTTCAAATAAGTCAAGGTCTGGCCCAAATGCAATGTTGCCAATGAAAGTCACTGCTTCGACTTCACAGTACAAATCTCAGAAGACTGAGACACAAAAATCTGTGAAGCCATCCGGATTACATCTGACTGATGTAAGAGGCTCTTTTGATGCCAGCAAAAGCTCTGCCTGAGTAAATGCTGTAGGATTTGGTCCTAAACTGCATGGACAAAGGAAGAGAATCAGGCTCTGCCACAATACCAGCCAATCCAGAGCAATTCAGGAAACTGATTTCTGAAGACATTTAATTGTTTAAAAATGCAGACAGGCACTCAGCAGTCATTAATGCCAAACTCTCACTTAAACTCCCAGACTCAGGAAAAAGCCAGGCGATTTTGGAAAGCCAGGCACCTAAAGCTGCGGAGTCACAGCAGACTTACACCACTTCTGTGGAGATGTTTTGGTCCAGCATTTCTGATGACCTCTGCCAGCACTGCCAAAAGCTTTGGAGGAGAAAGGACACCTCTTCCAGCACTCCTTCTCAGTGCGTGCCCCTCAGGCACACTAGCAGCCCAAGCAGTAACTATTTTTCACCCAGGTCTTTGCAGATGTTGCAGGGACACAGACAAACACATTCTCACCTGGTCTTCAGCCGTAGCTTTACTCCTGCCGACCACGTGGCTTTGCTGGGCTGGAAGTCACTGGTCACACAGTCTGGGCTGAGCGGGCTGGGAGACAGGTCTGTGCATCCCTGTGCTGCATGGGTGTCCCTGGCAAAGGAAACCAAGGCCATGTAAACACCAACATTTCATCAGGATTTTAAGAAAGAAGACAATACACAAACCCAGAGGGCAAGGCAGGGGCATCAGTCCAGTTTTTAGAAAGTGTAAAATACATGTCACAGAAAGCCACATGTATCCTTGTTTTTCTCTAACCCGGGCAGTGCTCAGCTCCTGCGAGTGTCCCTCATGACCATTCTGGACGAGCTGCACAATGCCATAGTACACAGGACCGAGATCAGCTCCAGCACCCACGGCACAAAACTCGTTATCCCACAGCTGCATTTGGGGACCCTAAATCCCCAAGTGTGAAGTTCAGGAGTTCCACTGTGACATATACCTTTTCCACACGTAACCACCTTACAAGAGCTCAGGAAATGCTCTGAACACACAAGAGAAAGGTCCACACAGTGAGAGGGAGAAAGAGAAACCTCTCCCCCCACTACTGGTATTTCCACGAAGTCAGCAAACACGTATTTACCCTGCTCCAAGTCACACAAATACCACGTAACCATCGCTTCAGCTCCTTCCTTCCCCCTGGCACAGGACAGCCTGAAATGCTCCAGTATTCCCACTCGCTCCCATTTTTAGCCCTGAAGCACAGAAGAGATTTCAAATTTCGGCTTGCTCAAGGAACCCCCACGCTGAATAAAAGTGGGGCTGAAAGGCCCCCTGCGCCTCTCCCTTCCCGCAGCAGGCCTGGCCCGGGATAAGCTGGAATTGCCTCTTGTTGTGCGCTGAGCCCACATGCCGGCATCTGGGGCTTTGGATAGCTGAGATGGCTTGGATGCCATTCCAGTGAGAGACCAGCCGTCTTTGTGTCCGGCTGGGTCCTCCCCCGCGCTCCCTCCCCAAGCCCCCACGTGCCAGGCAGGAATGTTAAGCCTCACATTGCAGATGAGATATAGCAGGGAAGCGCAGCAGCACTTTCACCTAGATTAGGAAAAGCAACTGGTCTAGAACAGCCTTTTTTGCTCACCCTGCTTATCTTTATCCAATTTTTACCCCAAATCCTGCTTTGGCTGCCTTTTCTTTCCATGTGCCAAATCCCATCCTGCTTTTTCTCCTCTGAGATGATGTCAAGCCTCTGATCAAACTAGAAAGGTTCCCTTCCCTGCTCCCATTCCAGCCTCGCTGTACACTGGGAGCACAATCTCCTTTACTGCAGCCCTGGGAAGTGCCAATACCCTGAACTGCTCCAATTCTCTTTGCTCACCGAGTTTACCATGAAAAATCACGAATCTCCAGAGGAGATTTCACTGCAAGACACAAAAAGGACGGAAGACCTGCAGGAGATGAGGATTTAAAAGATTGTGTATAAACAATTTATCTATACAAACAAGTCTACAATTTTGTGAGCAAAATATAGTTACAGCTGTAGCATTTGTAGGACAAAGTCCTGTCCTTCCCTGTTTGTTTCCTGAAGAGCAGAGTTTGGCTCTCCCAGGCCACACCACAGCTGTACTCCTGCAGTGAAGGAAAGCTGCTCATGCCTTCTCTCCCACCAGCTGTCTCAGAGGGAGCCAGTGACAGTATTTAGGACTGGGAAATTGCCCCTGTGCCAAGAAAAGAGTAATCAACAGCCTGAGGAACTGATATAAAGGAGTAGTATGTGCCTACAGCTCCCTGGGCACAACAGCCTAATAATCTTTCAGCACTTAGGTGCTTTTTTTCTTTTTTTTTTTTTTTTTAGGAAAAACAGCTTTTGAAACCTGTTAAGAAAGCAAGAGACAACACAGACTCTAACCTCTGCTGCAAGCAGAGCTTTCCGAGTAAGTCACCTCCAAGCGTTCCCACATGGAATCCACACAGCTAGACCCTCCATGGGCAGCCCCAAGCAGAGGCAGGGAGGACAAGCAGCTTCGGTGCTCCCCCTCACAGGGAGGAACCAGTGCTTGCCAGCATGCATAACTTTGGCGTTTACCTCACAAAGAAACGTTAATTAGTTTCTCCATAGGCTCTGGAGGTGCTGTTCGGGGGGAACAAGGAAATGCAACAATGTTTCCCGAGCCTCTTCAAAAAGTGTAATTGCAGAGCTCCGTGTGGCAGGGCAGGCTCAGTAAGACGCTGAAAACTAATCAGCCAGTCTCTAACTAAAAATATTAATCAAGCCCACTGGGGAACACAAGAGATCAGGACCCTTCCACCTGGGAAGCACACCCACCTCAGGGCCGGAGCACAGCCAGAGGGGTGTTCCCATGCAGCAGTGACCCCGGGGAGACCACAGCTGGGGGGTCTCGGAGAAGAGCTGAGGCCAGCCAGGGCTGCAGTACTGGACACCTCCCCAGACAGGACCCGCAAGCCCAGCACCTGCCCTCCCCTGGCAGCTTTCTGCCTTGCCTGGATGCTTATCCCAGAAGGTTTTCTGTGGCATTTCTAACTGAGGCAGCTCACTCCAACGACCAGGAATGTGCTAATCCTTATAGAGACACTTCTTCCACCATAACATGGAGACAGCCACTCTTGTGCAAAGGTGTTGAGGGCCTACCTCTCCTCTTGACTGTTGCCACTCACGCTTTCTCCTTAGATTGGTCCTTCTCCGAAAGCTCCAGCTGCCCAGGACAGCTCTCCAGCTCCCTGTGACAGCACCCAGCCCGATGGGGTGCTCTTTAAGCCTGGAGCTGCATTTTATTTCGGGATGTTGCAAAGGGCCTCACAATTCCATAGCTAAAAAGTATCCGTGGCAAGGAGGGGCCTGCAGTTGTTCCTTTTGTTATCCTGTTGCTTCTAAAGCTCTCAAGTGGGAGACAGGAAACCCAGCACACACAGTCTATTTAAAACTCCTTTACCTCCCACCTGAGGCTGGCAGCTGACTCTGAAATCTTTCCTTTTCTGCAAAGTTCATGTTTAATTAGGATTTGTTATTTATACTTGCTACTTCCATTATGCCTTTGGTATTTAATACCACACATGTTTATGAGTACATTCTGCTCAGCTTTTCCCTCATCTAAAAATACAGCCTGGTCGGATTTTTTCCTTGCTGCTTGCTCAACAAGCAGTGAAAGAATACAGTGCTACAGATTTAAGGCTTTTTGCAAGGAAAGCCTGCCCTCAGAAGTTTCAGTGCCCCTTCCAGAAAAAAGACAGCACCTCCTGACCCCACATTCATCTCTCCGCGCACAGCCAGGACAGTCTTTCTACAGCAGGCATCTGTGAAACCTTTCCCTACTTTTCACCACCTTCTTCAGATATCTTCAAGAACGCATGGGTGGCTGTATTTTATATTAATCAACTCCCTATAAGAGTGGTTTGCCAGTTGCTGCCGTCCGATGTCTCATGACCTTCCTGAGCTGCCTCAATCCCTGTAGAACTCAGCTGCTGTTTTATGGAGATCCTTTGCTTCTGAGCAGAGCCAACTGACCTCCTCAGGCCACCTTATCTGCCTCCCATGCTGACCTCCCATTACCTGCATATTTGGAACATTTCACAGCACTTATTTCAACCTTTTGGGCTTCTGGCTCTTCTTTCTCACTTTCTTCAGTCTTCCTTATCCTTATTTATAACCTTCACATTCCAATACAGATTGGTTTTCTGAAGCCAGCCTGGACAGTAAGTGTGAGTGGGTGCCTCTGCCCAGCAGCTCTCCTGGCAATTATCTCTGAGTCTGCAGAGATCATATTCTTAATTAATTAAACTCCCCATTTCATAACAATAGTTCCCTGAGTAATGGCAGCAGCAGTAAATCACTGCTCTCGCTGAGGAGACGCTGTGGTGTGAGCTCCGCTGCTTGGCTACAGTTCCCAAAGAGGAGACAGACTTTGCACAGTGAAGCTGCAACTTTGGAACTTTTGCCTGCTCATAGTGTTCTTTTCCAGTATAATAGTCTCACAGCTCTTCTGGCTGCACTACCATCATGTACTCTGCTTTTTGACTTATTTGCCTGTAGTTCCAGGTATGAGTCTAGGAGACACCTGACATCAGCCATAAACAGCACCTGGAACTATGTTTAAAAATTCTTAACTTTTTTTAGTTTTTCAAAACAGGTATTTTTTAATGGTCCCACCTTCTGAAGCCATGGTTACTGAGTTTAAACTAACACCTGGTTTGCTGCCACAGTAATAGACAACCTAAGTCCCAGAGGATCAAATCCCCAAATGTTAATAGGTTTAGTAACGTTTAATGTCTTGTAACTTCTAAGCCCAGTGTTGTTCTAGAAGAGAGGATGGAGGTTAAATTCTCATTTTTAAATCATATGGGATCAACAAGAGTGTTTATAACCACTGTCAGAATTAAAAGCTTTCCTAGAAAAATAGCTGCTTACACCACGATGCTTCTGAAATTGAGATTAAAGCAAGGAACTCCTCTTCCAACTGCTACAGCTATTCGTGGGCATTTCCTGATATTTTCCCCTTTGTCTTAAATCAGAACCTAAGAGGAAACTCTCCTCCACTACAGAAACAGCCAACAGCACAGACACAAAAATACGGAGCAGCAGCAACAAAGCTGAACGCAGCTCCGACAGGAAGGAAAGAGCCAGAGGAGTTAAAGCTGCTGGTTTATCCTCATAGCACCCCACATTACACAATGTCACAGGCCAGCCTGAGATCCCCAGCTCAGCCCAGTGACATAAGGAGAGCCGGGCAGCTTCACCTCTGGCTGTCCTCATCCTGCAGGCAAGCACTCAGCAGCTGATGAGCTGGAACTACATCTTCTTGGGAATGAAAATGCCACCTCCACGGCAAACAGCAAGCCCTCCTGTCTCCTCCATGCTGTCAGGAAGAGGACTCCCTGGGGGAATGGATGCAAAGGAAGGGAGAGACCATGCTCATCCCAGGCTCTGACCTTGCCTGTGGCTATCCTGCTTGGCAGATCCTCCTGCTGTGCCTGAAGTGAAAAGACTGGATTGCTTACGTATTTCTTATTTTGTTACCTCCTGTGGCTGGTCCAGAAATAGCCCATAATCCACATCTCTGTCACACTCCCAGAATCTCCTTTGGCTGCACTGGAAGTGCCCCGTGTGTCAGAGCACAAAGGCCCAGGTGCTCTCCTCGTACCAGCAAGGCCTGCACACGTTTGTGAGTCTGTGCTCATGGGATTCCCGAGACACACCAAGAGCCAACTTTTTCATTTAAAAAAAATTATAAATTGAACTGAAACCTCTCACACTAATAATCTCTAAAGCTTTTGCTGGAAAATGTCTCTCAGTCCCTGGGTAAAATCTCTTGCTGGTGATTTACGACATTCACCTGAGATGGGAAAGAGCCAGATTCAAGTCCACAGTCTTAATAAGGCACTTAGGAATTCAAGGCTGGTTCATGGATTCCTCAAAATGCAACAGGCTCCACCTGTGTAACCCCTGGAAGCACTTTTTCATCCTAAGCAGAGCAAGACAGGATTTGAAATCTCAATAGGGCTTGTTGAGCACATAAATCTTGGGACTGAATTAGGCATTCTTCCCAGAGTCCTGCAGCAAGATCCAAGTCTCAAGTAGCAACAATAATATCCATGTCTGGGATTCAGATGGGTCAGTAAAGCTCAGGGAAAAAAACCCCACACACAACCCAAGACCATTCAGAGTGCTGCTGGCTGCTGCTTCTAAGAAACAGGACTACTTAGTGCACATCTTCTGTACGCACCACAGGCACATCCATGCTGATATCTGTTAAGACAGGATTACTAGAGCTGATCTTTGTGCCATAAGCCAATCACCAAAAAGGAAAAGAAGAATTTTCCCAGGAACAGCGTAGAAGGGCTTGTGCTTTTCTACCTGCACAGGCCATTGCTTGAAGGCAGATTAAAGAAATCCCAGGATGGTGAATTTTAGATGGATACATCTCCCATTCAGGCACCTATCACTTTCAGTCTAACAGCTCAGTGGTGATTCTGAGCACACAGAATTTCAGGGCAAAGCAATAGAGGCTGAGAAGTCACCTGGAATTAATCCAGACTCACAGCTTTCCTTCTCAAAGGGCTCTTCACTCACGTGACTCCAACTTAAACAACTTCAGTGAGTGCTGACCTTCAGGAAGAAAAAGTCTGGAGAAAGGAGACCGCATTTTCCCCGTGCAGCACTGTCTAGTCCTACTTGTCCAGAATTTTTCTGGCTTCCTCTTTTCTCTGAGACTGGATGAGTTTTAGCTGACCTGACCTCAATCCCACAATCTGGCTGCGCTGTGTTTGCACAGCCCCACACAAACCAGCTGCTCCGGCGCTGTACCTGTTTGCAAGCAGAGAGCTGAAAGGAGCCCTGGCATTCATTTGGGTTCCTCACTTCATTGGCCAAGGGATCTTTGAGAAAATGAACTCCCTCTTTGTCTGGGAGAGAGACCTAATCCCCGTTTTGCCCTGGAGGATTACTGGGTACTTAGAAAGGCACTCACATGCACATTTTTGGTTCATGCCAGCTGCATTTGGGCCCACAATATGTAGCGTTCCCTTTGGTCTTTAGCTTTGACAATAGGCATTCCACTGCACCCAGACCTCGACCCGGAGACTGCCACCCTTTTAAAGGCACCCTAAATCCATGCTTTCTGAATTGGGGGCCTTCCCTGCTTTGCATGAGCAGTTGGCCCTCGGAGGCAGCTGGGCACGCAGCCCCACAGCCCACAGTCCTTTCTTGTGCTGCCCAGCCAGCGTTGGAGCGCACAGTTCCCTGCACGGCTCTGCCAAAACGACCTGGATCCTGGCTGGAAGGAAGAACCTGTAAGGCTCAGGAATTAGCTTTGATCCCTAGTCAATTCCTGGCTTTTTGTAAAAGAGATTTACGGTTATACTCTATTATAGCTTGCTGTTTGTGTCCCAGTACCACCCAGGGAGCCTGGTGTTCCTAAAGTGTGCTCCGTGCAGCTCTGGCCCAAATCTTTCCAGGACTGTGGCTTAATTCTGTAAAGTTCTAATTTGGGATGAAGTTCAGTGAAAGCAAAGGACTCTAAATCAGCACTCTGCCTGCTCAGGGCAGATCTCACCTTTGGAGATGATAATTGAGAAGTGACAACTGTCTTGGTCTGTCAAAAAAGTGGCATTTGATCCATCCTGCACCCCAACTCTACTTGCAAGCGAAATGCTTTCCTGCACCTTGTGCTCAGAGAATGTTAATCCCCTCAGAAATCAGATGTACACACTTAGTGTGTCAAAACAGGAGTACAACCACAGCAAAATGACATTTTCATTCTTTTCTACCCCACAACTAACAGGACTATCTACACACTTGCTCTTGATCATTACAGAATGTCTCCTGAGTTTTTTCAGATATGCTTTTGGGGATGCTGTGGGATCAGCTTGGCAAATCAGAGCATCCCCCCACTTCATGGGCTGTTCAGGACCAGAAGGCCATGAGGAACAATCCTTCAGACCTGGCCATAAAAGACTGGGATCAGCTCTCTCTGTGGTGCATCAGATCTGTTGGGCAGAGGTGCCCAAGACGAAGATGATGTGCAGCAGCAGCGCTCACACAGCAGGAGGGCCCTTAACACACCTGTCCCTGGAAGGACCACAGCCACCACCCACAGGTAAATCAGCATCCTGACAGGTTCTGGGCTATCCCAACACTGAACCATGCGGATGAAAAGTCATTCTGCATAAATGACAACATTTAACTTTTCTTACATTACACACACCAAAGCACAAGCTGGCTTTAAAGCACAAGTTTAAATGAAACAAAAAATATAATTACAGCTCCTACAAAGAAAAGCAGCCACAAGGAGGAATTAAAAGTCGCTCACATATAAAATAAGCACTAGTTTCCATTTCAGGATTTGGGAATTAAAACGATTCCACGGGAAAAGACTTCAAGCCCTCCAAGCTGAAAGAATAGTTATGTTCACAGTGAGAGACACAATAAACAGAAGACATTTCCCCAAAATTACTCTTTTTACACTCACCCTTCAGAACAGTGATGTTTTCCAGATACAAAAGGGCCGTCCTAGAGAGGGGTCTGAATGTCAGACATGATGTGTCCCACCTGGGACCTGGCCATAAGGTGCAGACCTGAGACCTAAAAGGCAAGCCCAGACCTCACTGGGAAACTTTTCCATCAGCAGCTTGGACCTGGGACCAGGCTGGATCTGCTGGTGCAGTTTGCGTGAACACTTCCTAATATGTTCCACACAAACCAAACTAGGTCAGTTCAGACCAACAATTTAAATGGTTTAAAGCTAAAGATTAAGGGAGTGCTTACACGAACTGTTCCAGTGGCAGATGAATGAGGTCTCTGGCACTGATGAGCAAGTGAGGGCATTAATCTCTTCCACCAGCACAGCTGGATCTCTCTTCGCCTGCATACGCCTTGCACTTTAAGGAACACACCCTGAAATGTTAGCCTAGCAGCTCTTTTGGATGTTACCAAAGTGCTGGAACAGCGGCTCAGTGTCCGGCACTACGGGAGTGACAATCTGAGCATCTCTTCAGAAGTGGCAGAAGAAAGCCTCATACTCACATTTGTCACAGGCATGGTGGACGCTCAGCACCACAAACTCAAGTCTGCCAGCTGAGTTGTCTCTCAGCTTTCCAACCTGACTATTTGCAGTGCTTCCTGGTATTCCAGATTTTAATTGCAGTAACTTGAGGGGTGGAGTGTACAGGTCTAAATCACCTTTACAGGTGTAGCAATGCCTAATCCCCAGAATATAAGCTACTCCTTATGAGCTGTTTCTCCATCCCACTAGCCAATCTCTTCCTGGACAAATTCCTGAACACCTTACTCAACACAGCATTCCCTTTACTTCCTGGGGATTTCAGCTGGAGACCTGCTCAAGTGAGAAATGAGGATAGATTGACTAAGGAGATGAGGACTTGGCCAGCTCGATGAGAGAGCCCAAGGCAAGTGACAGAAATGCTGGCTGCTAAGCGAATATCTGTTTGCCACTCAAAATAATTTTAGCAGAGCTGAGCTTGGAAAAGCATGAGAACTGCAGCCATGACAAGGCACATGAGATAAGAGAGGAACCCTTGACCCCTCCTGCCTGGTCCTATGCCTCAGTGCAATCCCACTGCTCTCACACAAACCACCTCAAAGGAGGAAGTGGCCTTCCTGACTCCACTCCCTCCCAGCAGGGAAGCCATTTAGGAGCATAAACAGTCCTCTGCCTTCCACCTGCTGAGGAGATACCACACAGTCCTCTATGTGGGACCTCTTCCATGTGCCCTGTCAGTGGGAAAACTCTTTCCTATCACCTTGTCTGCTGTGTTTTGGCCTGATGATCCTGAGTCCAGACAGGGTCTTGGGATGTTCTCTGCAAGCACTGCAGAGCTGGATTAGCACCTGTAGAGGCTGTGGGAAGCTCACTTGGATGAGGTCAGGGGCTTCCTCAGTGATGCTGCCCTCGAGCACCACTGAGGTGAAGCACCTCCAGGAAGAGTCGAGAGAAATTCCACTACAGATTAGCATATGGGTTTGATTTCCAGGGAAAAGTCTCAGATCCTCCTGGGTTTCCAGGAACATGAAGGTGCTACTCTGTAGATGCAAAACCTTTCTCAGCTCTTGGAAAACTCAGAAAACCCCACTCAGCCTGAATGCCTACTAGCTTTTAATGGGACTTTCCTCACTTCAGACATATCTTAAAAATCCACCCAAAACACTCTGAAACAGCACAAGCTGCTTTTCCTTGGAGTGGCTCCAAGCACATTAAGAAAGCATGGAGATGAGTACCCACTGCAGTGCTAAGTGGCAGTCTGACCTGAGGCCTTCACAGCGGTTACAGGTTAATAAAAGACATCAAAAATTCTTCTTCCCCAGTGGGAACAGCAGGACCCTCTCAAAGGAAGCTGCATCTTCACTAGGGACATGCAGTGATTTGGAGTCACAGCCTGGAAATCTCTGCATGTCAACAGGAAAAAGGAGAGCAATACACACCCCAAATCCCTGCCTCTCCCTGTACACAGGACACACTATGACCATTGTCATTACCAACACCCCTCCCAAAATGAAGCCTTGGTAGAGCCAGTCCCAAACACAAATTGAGTCACAAGTGCCAAACTTGTTCACATAGAGAGCAGCAAACCCAAATCCTATTAAGCAGCCATCAGTGTCAATATTTATTTCTCACAAATCAGGGACAAGTGACCTAAATAAAGGGCATCAGACTAAGTCTAGTGAGATGGAAGAGGAAAGGGATAGATAGACTTGGGGAAAGGACGTGACATTAATCAGCATCACCCCTGCAAACCCCTTGACAGAAACAAGGTAGTAAACTCAGTGGCCACTTAAAAACTAAGATCCCTTTTTCCTTTGACAGCAATAGCCCCCCTGTTTCGAGCCTGGAGGTTTGGCATCCTTCACAACAGAGCCACCGGGCCCCATAAACCCTTTCCTTTCAATCCACCCCTCAACACACACCTCTCTCTGGTCCAGAGAGGCTTTGCTGATTAACCACTCCCTTCCCAACACAGAGAAGGTCCGTCCCGAGGTCTGGCCTGCAGGGAATTAAGCACTCTAACCAGCATGGAGTAAGGGGGCTCCCAGGTAAACAGTGTCTGCCCAGGAAGACAAACAAATCAAACGATGATTTCACAAGGCAAACTCCTTGGCTGCAAGAACCACTTCAAATATCCCAGCTTCTCCTTCTCCCTGTGGATCATTCCTGCCCCTGGGGGGTGGTATGTGCTGTTTACTTGTCCCTGCATGGATGGGAAAACACAGTATTAAGACCAATACACTCCAGGCTTGATCTTTCCATCAGAGCTGTACCTGAGTTTTTAGAGCTATGCCTTACTATAGCACATATTTGCTCCCACCTATCCAGGGAAATTTAAGCCGCTATAGCATAAAGAGGATGCAGCCATCCTGCCTGGGGGCCCTGTCCCCATTATAACTGTACTGGCCACCAGTTATCATCACATACTTTGCTTAAATTAGGCTGAAATGGAGTCTGTCTCCAGCCTGGAGCCTGTCTGTAACTGCAAGGGAATCTGTGCCCTCCGTAGCACACGAGGCAGGATCAGGTCACTGCTGGAGAGCACTTGGCCTGGCTATTTTTATTGTCTCCCTGAATACTTCTCTTCAACACTGTTTTAAGTTGCTGAAAGAATAGTAAAGATGAGATTTTTAAAAAAATAACAGACACACTGATAATCCATAGGAACCATGTCCTTTTAACTTCTGGAGGCTTCTCAAATCTCTGCCCTTGTTGCCAGGATGCTGAAAGCATTTTGAAGGCACAACATGATGAAATCTAATCAAGGTGAAGTGGGCTGGTTTCATTTCCATCAGATTCCTCTTTCAAAGGCATAAATTTACCCTTCTGATCCCAACCACTAGAACTGAGCCAATACAGCAGTTACTGCTACATCAAAAACCCACCCAATCCCCTTCCATCACAAACAACTGATGACTGAAACTCCTCATGCTTCTTTAAACCAAAGGACACTGCCACTAATTCAAGCCCTGGTGCAACTAGAATGTAAAGGATTAGAGAAGTGGCTCCCATCTGAACACAGGCAAGTTAGCAGGACATCACGGTTAGCCAAGCTTTTCATTCTAGTTAAACTTGGGAACAACCCCCTAAATCACGGTTTCAAACACACAGGTTTGCTTTCCCACTCACTCGAGTACCTGATACTCTAGGAGTAATGTGGCTACAGTCTGATCCTGCTGACCATAAGCCATTCTCTGCTGCCATATCCATTAAAGTCCACCAGCTTGCCAGCACCAGCCACAGTAAGGCTTGGCCTGAACAAATGTTTGCCAAGTGGGAATCACACAGGACATTATAAAATACCCCGTTTGATGTCATATCCTCCTGATTTATTTACTTACACTACCGCTGAGGTGAGGAAGCCCAGGGATGGACCAGGCCCCACTGTGCCAGCTGCTCTGCAAACACCAAGTGAAGGATGATTGCTCATCCAGACAGCTGACCATTAAAGTAAGGTACACCCTGACTAAACAAAAGCAGCAAGGATGTTTTCTCCATCACTGCTGTTCCCTGAGCAGCATTCTCGAGTCCATCTGCTCACCAATGCCAGATGCATCCTCCTGCAAGGAGCACAGCTTTTCTCCCACTGCTGCCAAGAGCTAGGATACTCTATAGAGGGAGAAGGGCTCTACATCACTGTGTTTTAATTCTCATAAAAAACCCGACATCTGTTCAGGTCTGCAGAACACAGGGACATTTGTGGAGGCCCCTGGCTGCTGCAGGACCACAGTTTCCCCGTCTCCCAGGGGCAGGAGTCCTACGTGCTGTGGCAGCAGCCCACTCTGCAAAGCAATGCCAAAGAGGCTGGAACTGGCTATGGATGTAGTTGTTGCCCTCTGAGCAATGTTTTATGGTTAAACTTCTGGCCTGCTGACCTCTAGAAGAAAAGCCTCTGTGATTACTGAATCACAGCCTGAACTTTCCCTTAAAATTTACAGTAATCCTGATTTCAGTCAAACTGAACTTCCCTCTTCAATTTAAGAACCACAGGTGCCAAGCACCATTCAATATGGGCCAACAAGCTCTCAATCCTCTAAATCCCCATATTATGGACCTGCACAGCACCCCTCCCTCTCCCAGCCGTATGCTGGCCTGGACTTCACCTCTCTTAGTCAAAGGAGTTTTAGGGCACTGATTTTTCCCTAATGCTGTTCCTGCTGGAGTCAAGGAAAATCCTGACAAGAACCTTGCAGGACCAGAGTTAGGTCACTGCAGGTCTCCACTGGGCTGCTGAGCTTCACCCCACTGCTGACTGGGCTAAAGAGGGGATGAAAAATGCATATGTTTCGATGGGTGCTGCTGGTGGCACCTAATGTCACCTACATTTAAGGCTGGGTTTTTTAGGCAGAAGAACATACAGAGATCAGTCTTTAAAAGGGAATGAGAAAAATAGACCTCTGGACCTCATGGGCAGAGGAAGCTGGGGAGAAAGTTGGATTGAAGGCAAATGAGGTCTGTGGGTGACATTCCTCCCAAATTTACAAAGCAAGATGCTGGCTGATAATGTTACATTTGAATATAATTCTGTTCTTAGCCATTTTAAGGAGTCTGTGGGTCATTCCAACCAGGTGATGAAGCTTCTCAACTTCTGTCCCAGTATCTCTTTGCAAGGTGCCTGCCAGCAGAACTCCCTGCAGGAACACTGCTTACTAAACCATGTAACACAGCGAGCACACACGAAACCTCCCGCTGTTCTGATGCCCGGCAAGAGAGAACAGTGCAGGAACGGGCCCTCAAGCCCCGCAGCTCTTGCCCAGCTGCAGCCGGGACAGCGGGATGATGCGGTCCTAGACGTGTCCGTGCAAGCACAGCACAACGACGGTGCTTAAATCCCACCTAGAGAACTCCTCCGAGTAAAGAGTTTCACTTACGGAGAGGGAGAAGCGCGGCACGGCGAGGTCTGATCCTACACCGCTTCCCTCCCCGACTGCTTCTTCCCAGCATCCACAGGCTCCGAAAACACCCAAGAAAACAGCAGTTGGAAGGGGGGAGAGCGTGCTCCCTTCTCCGGGAGACTCCGCCGGTGCGGGCTGGGCTGCGGGGCCGCCGCCTTTTGTTAGCCCGCCCTGCCCGGCCCTTGGAGAAGGAGCGCTCCTGCCCCGCACCCCGAGCAGCCCCCGTACGCCGGGTCTCGTCCACCCCGCCGCCTCCAGCACCCCACTCCCCGCGCACCCCGCGCATCTCTCCGGTCCCCGCGCATCTCCTGCTCCCGGCGCATCCTCCGCCCCCCGCGCATCCCCCGCTCCCTACTCCCGCCCCGCCGCAGCGCGGTCCTCCCACAGCGGCCGCACTCACCGTGCCCCGAGGCGCCGGCGGCTCCGCGCTCACAGCCGCGCCGGGCGAGGGCGCCGGAGCCCGGCGGCGCCTC
>WBMZ01005173.1:0-10498 GCA_013400975.1 Atrichornis clamosus
CGGCCCCGCACCGCCCGCACGGCCCCGCACAGCCCGGGGGGAGCGGCTCCGCCGGCCCCGTCCAGCGGGGGCCCCGCCGCGCCCGAGGGGGCTCCGCGCTTGCCACCGCAGCATGGTCCGAGTGCCAGAAAACACCCACGGGGGCGGGAGGTGTTTCCCAGCCTGCGGGACGTTCTTCATGCGGTCTTGAAATGTGGGGAATTCCTGGTACATGAGTACGCGGTTGCACATTTCTCCTTTTGCCGGCTCCATTCCCCACGCTGATTCTTCTTTTCCCTTTGCTGCTGCTCTCTGTCTGTCGCTGTTACCACAGGGGCTGCAGCCCTCACTCCTGACAGCAGGCTTTTACCACTGCTCTGGTGTTCCATATTTTTAACTACTGATCTCTCCTTTAAGGAAAATTTCCTTTATGTAACAAGACATTCTGAGTTCTTGTGTTTTGGAGTGTGGCCCTGTACAAATATGAATAAAGTGGTGTGGAAAGCAGCACTTGGTTAGGGGAACTAGAAGGTGTCAAGTAATCTTCAGAGCCAAGCTTTCCTGTAAATACATGCAGGATACAAACCTTTGGCAACTGAGAGCTTATAATTACAGCAAATGTGTGTGTACACACTTACTGATAGTTCTGGTCATGAACTTTCATTTTATATTGCTCAGACCCAAACAATCACTGTGTGGTCCATTGATCTTGAGCAGACGATGACATTTGTGACTGCAAAATGTGAAATGAGAAAAAAATGAGAGGGCATGTGTTAAGGAAATATCCATACATTACTCGCATTTGTTAATTCATGGATATAGGATAGTTGCTAGCTTATAGCAGCAGATTGTAATTTATGCAACAAAATCACCAAGTTCTGCAATTCCCAGTGTCGTGGAGTTTAAGGTGCTCACGATTTATTAGATCCTACTTGAATTCTAATATTCTTTATCAGCTACTGCCTTTTATTTGAAAAAGAACTGAATATTTTTAAAGTATTAGGAGAAACAGAGTTTGCTAAAGAAAATCAAGTGCAGTGGATCCTAGAGAAACGTAAGGACCAGTGAAATAATTGATACTGCAATTAGAAGGAAGGCCTAGTTTCTCTGCACTGCTGTGAGCTCCCTCGCTGTGGCCTGTGTCCCTTCCCTGTTTTGGTTCTGCATAGGGCCTGGGCAGGGGGATTTGTGTGGGCAGCATGGCTGCACGGAATTCCCCACAGTCCCTGGTCTGAGGCAGCCGAGGAAGGTCACAAAGATGACTCTCATGCCCGTGTCTCTCTCAGAGGTCGGCCCAGCTGGAGACGAGCTGTGCTATTGTTGCCTCTATCGGCAACATAGAAACACAGACTGTAAATGGATCCCCCGACTCTGTGGCTGCCCAGAATGTCTGTGGTGAAGCCATCATCCCCTTCAGCATTGCAGTGCCAGCATCGCAGCTCTGATGGCAGGATGTCAGTCTGCAGTGGGAAGGACTGAGCTACCGGAGCACTCCACAGTGAACAAACGTAGATGCCTTGATTTCCAGGGTTGTTTTTCCTCTAGATCTTTCAACTTCTGAGTTGACAAAGACTAGAGCAGAGCTGAATTTTAGACACTCTCAGCACGCACAGCTTGAGCCAGTGCAGTGGGAAGATGAGGTGCTGGCTATTTCTGGGAGGAAAGCGCTCACCTTGCATTGGGAATTCCAGGAGTGGGAAATTTTTTTTTTGCGGTTTATCTTTGTAGCTATGGTTATATTTGTTTACTGTTCTAGCAAGACTGAGGTGTTTCTGCAATACCACAGCATACGAAGCAGCCCCAGCTCCTGGAGAGCCCCCAGTCAAAATACTGCTCTGATGTTTCCAGACCGTTGGCTATCTCAGACGGAAGGGCGCCCTGCTCCCAGAGAACTTGCCAGGACTGATGCTTCCCTAGTGCAAATCAGCACAGTAGTAATGAAGTCAGTGCACCCTTGTGGTATTAGGTGTGGATTTCTATTTCTATTGACATAGTTAATAGCACTTTTTTCTTTGTGCTGTGCCTCATGTCACTGTAATACAGAACAACTGTCATGATTTAACTTTTGTACTTTCCCCAGCGAACTGAGGGAGACGGATCGTTTTCTGGTGGTCACTCAGTATTTTCTGGCTAGCAGTCAGAAAGAAAATTCATCCAGTTAAAACCCAGGTGTGGCAGGAGTAGGGTAGAAAAGGTAAACCTCTGTGCATGGCCGTACTCTCAGACTCCTTGAAGGAGAGTGCCTGTGGATTCGGCACCAGTGGATCTGACACAATGTTAGAACTGTTTTTCTGTATCACTTACATTATAGTTGAAATGTGAAATGAGCTCCATGTGGCAGCAGCCAAAGGAAAGAAAAAGGGAAAAAAAAAAAAAAAAGGAAGCACTCTCCAAAAGTTTCAGTTATCCCTTGAAGCTATATTACAACATCTACTGCTCTAATTGAATCAGTGTGAGAACTTTTCCCCTCCATTTAGATCATTCCTAGTCTCTGTCCACTTTTCCCTGGAGACGCACACATTTGATACAAAGATGTGCCAGGGACACCCACACCTAGGGTAGGGTTTTAATGTTCAGTTTTATGAGTTAGATGCTGAAAAGGAAATGTCAATTCCAACATGCCTTTGCCAGAATCCATGTTCTCCCTCTTCTCTCCCCTTCTTTATAGACTTAGCACCAGGCTGCGGCACAGGAGTTTTGTCTGAGTAAAAGCTATTAGATCTGCTCTGAGGATGCAATAGATTAATTGATCATTTCTAGGAAGTTTGTTGGGATGAATTAGTAAATCTTAAAAACATTGGTAGTGTCTGTGATGGGCCATTAACAGGCTGATGGTGATGAAGAAGCAACGTGGTCTCGATGCTGCTCAAACCCTACCACCCTGTTAGCCCTGACCAGGAGCTGCATGTGAGGGCTTCTTTTACACCTGACAAAGGCTCTTGAGCAAAGCCCAGTCAGCATTGTGAACCCTCATTTGTTACATTTAAAGAGTATTTTTAGACGTGTGGAGAAAGTCTCTGCATGTTTTAAAATATTAATGCTATTACATAGCACAAAATTACTTGACAGCTCAGAAAGCAAAAGCAATTGATACCCAAATGCAGGTCTGTTCCGTAAGTATTCACATGTGCGAAACAATACGTGATCCATACAAACATATGGCTCTTGTATCAAATACATGGAATCAAGTTGAATTATGAAGACTTTGAAAAGGTCCTCAGTTTAAATGTACACGTCTCTCTGAAGAGTCCAGCTAAGTTTAGTGCAACAATTAAAACCAGATAGATTGTCAGGACTCATAGACCAGGGGTAGAGTTAATTCAGTATGAAAGAAATGAATGACTGGGAATAAGACAGAACAGCAGAAGCAGCAGAAAAAGAGCAAGAATACGTGGAGAGATGAAATGCTAATAAGGAGGGATAGGGAGAGTGAGGAATAGAAGGGGGGAAGAAAGAAGTGAAATAAAGGAGAAAGGAAAAATTAAAGAAGGATATAAGTTAGAAAAGAGAAAGAGAGCAGCAAGAAACATAATGATACTTTATTGTGTAATCTGGCAGCTTTCAGTTTAGGAGAACAAAGCCTGGAGCAGACCTAAAGGCTACTACTTGTGTATTAAAAGTATGTGAGAGGTTTTTTCTTTCATGGTTATATATATATATAGATATATATTTTTATACATATTTATATCTGTGTGTGTGTGTTTGTCCATGTAATTACATACATAAAATGTAACAGAAAAGTCAGTCTCCCTGGGGATTTCATACTATTCCCCATAATCCCAATTTTCCCCATACTCACAGTTTTCTCACTCTGCCACATGTCCGGTAATGCCCTTCTCCTGCTGCTGTGAGCCAGGGCTTTCTGTTTCAGTTTGCCGGTTTTTTGTGTCCTGCCTTCTAAGAGCTGGAAATGAGGGTTCTGACTCCCCTGTCCTGCAGCCCTCAATCTCGGGGCTGTCCACTGAGATATCACAGTTGTTTGCAAGCGCTGTTTCCTCATGTTGATATTCATGGCAACATTTTCATTTTGCACTGACTGATCCAAAATACATCAAATGTTTTATTGTTGAATTAGTTGGAGGGGGTGTGTGCCATTGGTTTTGCCTTTTCTGTCCCTGTACATGCAAGCTGCTAGTAAAATGGCATAACTTTTCATATTTTTTTAGGGCTAAAAGAGTCATTGAGTGATATTGAAATTATCTATTTGATAGTTTGTTAAATATTGATCAGAATCTGTCTGCCTTCTTTCAAATAGGCCCTTTCTTACTGTAACATCATCTTCTACCTTTGGCTTGGGCACTGCTGGGACCATAAGTTGCACATCTTTGGCTAAGAGTGTTTATGCTCTTGCCCAGCAAACTGTGCTCTGTTATTGTATGAGGAATAACACACTTGGCGAGCTGAACTGGACTGTCCATCCTTCTGGCTTTAGAAAGGCTGTCTCGGGGAGAGAGAAGCAACAGGTGAGGTTTCTGCCTTGGGCAGATTGGTGTGGCATGCATTTCTCTAGACAGCTGAGCATCCCGAGGAATTTCTGATGCCTGCTGGAGTGGTGTGCTCCCAAACCTCCTGCCATCTACCTGTCCATGCGCTGGGCTGACTCTTCTCATTGAACCAAATACGTGTTTTCTGGACCTTCCTTGCTGATCACAAGGTTCATTTCAAAGCTGCCCACGGTCCCTGCGTGTGCCCTTCTCTTACTTGAGGTCAAACTGTCGCACCCACCACATTTAGGATGTTGAGGACGTGCAGAGTTTCCTTTCTTACACAGTGATTGGTGTGGTGCTGTATGTCTGTCATACAGCCAGCTCCGGGGCTTGCACTGATCCCTAGTTTTGGGTGTGCCATTCCAGCTCCAGTTTGTCTTGCCTTAGACATTCTCCCCAAGGTGTGAGGAAGGTCAGACTCCTTTGGTTTTCTTCCACACACTGTGGAGAGTTTCCTCTTCTCCAGAGGTATCTTCAGGTCCTCCCATGATTGTGTTTGTCCCTTGTTCCTCCAAGGGAGGACCTCTTTTTGAGCGGCCCAAGGATTTTGTAGTTCAGTGATGGATACTTTATTTCCCGGTGCTGTTGGAAATGGCATTTCTGCGTTTTGTTAGTGACCTATATGCTTCATTCCTTTGCCCTGTCTCAGCTGGTGTTCACCTTTTCCAGGGTACAAAGTGTTCTAGTTTAAGCATGGATACCAGGTTCATTAATATTACATGGTTAATCTGTAATTTTTCTAAACCCAAAATGGCTTCTGCTCATTTCTGGACCATTTCTGAATGTCTTTTCTGTTGTTTTAGATAAAAATCTGAGCTAAATTTTGCCTTCTCCCTTATCATTTCCCTGTTTCATTTCTCATCATTCTAATAATCCTGTTATGAAGACAAGAAACAGAAACATGGATGTTTAACACTTAACAATGTCTTATTGTCTTACTGCTTTTGGAAAAGCGAATGGAAGAGGAAAAACCTCACATAGGGCTATAAACAAAACAGAAGGAAGTGAGTTCACTAGCCACGGGAAAGCACAGCTCTCCTGTGAAGGAGATTTTTTATTTCAGTCGAGGGGAAATGAACCACTGGTCTGGTGCTGAGCAGCTCTTTTCAGGAGGCTGCAATGCTGCAAAGAACTTGTCAGGAAACCTCAAATATGACCTGTGTACCTTGGGAACGTTTCTGATGAACGTGAGGCTTCTAGAGCCTGAGGCAGAATCAGAACTTCTTTGGAGAATTGGGGATGAAATAGTTAAAAGCTCCATTAAAAATCTAAAAACTTAGCAATCTTCGTGAAAATAGCAAAAACCCAGATTATTTAATGCCCCAAGTTTGATAAAGCACAAGTAGAACTGAACACCCTCATTTTATTCCCTTCCTCCAGAAGATGGCAAAAGTTAGCTGGACTTAACACAGGCAGATGGAGACAAATCTTGCAGGACTGTTAGTGCTATGCTCCAATTTCAGGTCACCACTGGTTTAATGCTCCAGCTGGAAGGGCTGATCCCAAACCAAGTGAGAGAAGTGGTTTTTTGGAGCAGTCGGGTGCTGCAGCTCCAGCACTGCAGTTTGCCAGCTGAGGTGCAGCTCCAGGCAGCAGCAGAGGCTGCTCAGCTGCAGCACATTCCCCAGGAGCCATGCAAGTCCCTGCTCTGGCTGTGCATTTCCCTTCTTCGGGGGGTGGGAATAGTCAGTGACATCTCTGTGGAGATCACAGCCCAGAAATGCAGCTGTGAGAAGTCTAAATTTTATACACAGAGTATGGCAGACACAAATTGCAGTATTTGTTAATGCTCATAGTATGACACACCTTCTGCTGAACAAAAAATTTCTCAAGACTCACTCCTTGAATACCAAAGAGATTAGTTCCCACTAATACAGTATATATTTTAGCTAGGACAGTGTGGAGAACTTGCACTTACATAGGAACCTTGACTGAAAAAAAGGAAAAAATATATAACAAGTATATAAAAAGAAACATCAGATTAAATACAGATTTGGCAACTAGGATTTTTTTCTTTCCATCTCAGCAAGGTACTCTAGAAAAAGGAAAGAAATATTACTAACAAAATCAAAAGAGACACAAAATAAGCTTTTATTTCTCCTGCAGTTAGTTTATTTTGTTCCTATATTTAGCTGCTCTGGCAGTTTATAATTTCAATATTAGGAAAATGTGAGCGTATTTGAGTAAAGTGATATGTTGAAGTTAAGAGGCTTCCTGCCAGCAGCAAAGAAGAACTGAGGACTGCTTGTTTAAAGGATGCCTCAGCTTAACCTGGTGCTTATCCCATGAAGTTCTAATTTGATTCCAAACAAATTTGTCCTCACAATTTTTTCAGCCTAAGGGTTTTGACAGCTGCTGTAGCTGAGCAATGGATGCTCAGAGCTGATCTGTGCCCATGCACTTGGAAGGGAGCAAGGACCAATTTGGAGGACATTTGATGAAAGCCAACACACCAGCCAGCTGTGCTAACAGTGCAAGAGCCTGTGACAGCTATTCCTTTCTCAAATGTTCCCTAAGAGGAGGCAGGCTGTGTCCCTAATTCATAGAAAACTCCACTGTTTCTTAGAAACCTTGCAAGCAGGGCAGGACCAGAGGTGGGGCAAGGACATGTGAGCTCCCACCTGTGCTGCCTTTACAAGGAGCTTTGGGTTTGGGCAAGATGCTCCCATCTGAACACACATTTTCTCCTTTGGACAGTGTTCAACATACCAGCCCCATTGCTTGATCCACAGTAAAGCAGCGACTGTGTCTTCTGTTATGAGAAAATGTTCATGTCACAGTTGACTTCTTCGAGGTCATATCCTTATTCTTCAAGCTGACTGGGAAATTTTAATGAAGTGATTTCCTGTCCCTCCACTCCCTGAGAAAATGCAAATTTATCAGAACAAAACCTTGATTCTTTTCATTTTGAAGTCTCTTAATATGTCAAAATATTCTGTTTCCCATCCAGAAGCAGGAAAAAAATTTGTTATCTCAACATTTTTGGCTGAGTTGAGTTTTCTGGGTAATTCAAATGTGCAGAAGGAATATTGCCAACTGGCTGTTTTTAGCAGCATGAGAAACAATACCAACCACGGGGAATGACCCTGTATCACTCCCATTGGAATGACTCAGCAATAGCACTTGTCAAGGACCGATTCTGATCAGGTTGGCAGAGCCCTGCAGGGCTGCTGTGAGCTCAGTCCCCCGGCTGCGTCACCGATGGCTTCCCTGGCTGTGCGGCAGAGGAAGCAGGGACACAATAGCTACAGCGGTAGGAAGCTTTCTAGCCTCACCCCTGCTTCCTCCCCACAGCAGGGGTATTACCTGCCTGCCCACTCCTCTCTGCTGGCTTCACCTTCCTATAATCCCTCTGCTCCTGCAGCTCTGATTTGGATAGAGTGAGTCATGATCAAAATCCTGCAGAAATGAGACGGTTCTCGAGGTATGTACTTACCAATGCACTGCTGCAAGCTCTGAAGAAGCTGAGCAGTGTTAATAGCTCTGCTGCTGCCAGATAAAAGTAGGAGAGTATTCAGACCTAATAAATCAACAGATGTTGAAGCAATTTCTGCCTTCTCTGTTATATTACAGATCAACAAGAACGTGCTAAAGTGCTTTTTTGTACCGTTTAGCATCTGACATTTCAGCACATCTTGTAAGTGTGCATTAGGAGAATGGAATGTTACTATATTTGTGCCTGCAGATCTGGAATGACAAAAAAAACTGGAGAGATGCAATGTGCACATGGAATGTTTTCCAGAGGGGCTGAGGCTGAGGAAACCCAGCACAGTAAACCTGAGCTATTTTGAAACTTTGGGCTGCAAATGCGTGGAGACAGAGCATACATCAGTTTTGAAATGGAACTGAAAACTGTGGAAACTTGTAGCGGCTTTTCCAAACTCTGCTTAATTGTGGGATCACAGATACCATTGTAAAATACTGAAATAGTGTGTTTGATTTTTGTAGTTACTCCCAAAATATGTTGTTTCTTTGTCTTGTCTCCTCAGCTATGGGTGATGGCCCTCTGGCTGGTGACTTCAGAAGGGCCGTTTTTAGGGAAACCAGGGGTTTGCTGCTGAGACATGGTGGGGCCATGATACAGCCCTGTCTCACTGCAGCCATGGTACTGCACATCAGCACGATCCCTCCCCATGCTCTCTCAGCAGTTTTCTTTTAGATCCCTCTTTGGCTGTGTGGTGAGGTCTCTGGAGTCACCACAAGCCTGCAGTCAGTACAGGTGTGTGTCTCTCATGTGTCAGGGCCCCGAGGGCACTAATAGGCCCTGATTAGCCTAAACAGCCGCCCCTGTGCCCTCTGCCCACACCCCTGCCCACGTTCCAGGAGCCTCTTTCAGCTTCCTGGAGCGTTCAGTCTTGATCTGAGCTATGCGACAGGAGTGCTGGTTTCCATGGGCACACCTGTGTCTGGTCTGGACCCCAACCCCCAGAGTGACACTGCGACCTCATCCCAGACCTGGCTTGTCACTGAGGACCTGCCCTGGGACCTGGAGGGGACAGGCATGTTGCAAGAGCAGTGAGGAACCAGCAGCCTCAGCTGCATTTTGACATAGAAGATTGACCTAATGCTTAACTTGCCTGTATTTGTGAAGAGAAATTGAGCTCTGTCCAGAGTTGAAGAAAACCTTCTGCAAATGGTGCAGAAGCTCCTCCTGGTAGATTTGTGTAGGGAGGATTCTCGTGTCCTAAAAAGTGGAGAAGAATTGCAGAGGCAAAAAAGGTAAAATTCCCATCTCTCTTCTCCTTCAGTATTTCTTAATCAGCTTGTTTGGATTTTACCTTTCCTTTCCATGTTCATTTCACTGCTCCTGCCTGGGCTCTGCTTTGTCTTTTAAGAGTCATGCAAGCTTTCATGTCTCCCTTGCCTGCTCAGCCCCTGTGCTTTGCTGACCGTGCTCTGTGTTCCCAGTACAAGCTGCTGAGGCTGCCTTTGAGGTTAACGGGGCCCCAAGGTGCAAGGGTCTTCTTCCACGAGACCCTTTGACTTTTTGATGCTTGAAGCTAAACCGCTTCTTAAACAAGCCCCCAGCTTCCAGGGGTTTTCCAATGCAATTCAGCCGCTTCTCAGGCTACTTTGCCCCATGGCCAAAGTACAGGAGGAAGTGTCCCTTCCCTCCTGAAGTCCAGTCCCATCACAATCCGCCTGTCCCTGAGATACAGAGGCAGACTGGGACAGTGCTGCAGAGGGACTGTAGCCAGTCTGGCTTCCCCAGCTGGAGGCAGCTGGAAGAACGAAGCCCCGCGTCCCCAGCCCGGTGTGACCGAGCGCCGCGTCCCCAGCCCGGTGTGACCGAGCCCGGTGTGACCGAGCCCCGCGTCCCCAGCCCGGTGTGACCGAGCTGCAGCTGCCAGCGGCCACCGCCAGAGGGTGCCATGGGGCGCGGCGGGGTCCCTTGAGGGCGGCACTGGGCCGGGAAAGCGGCGGGAGGAGCCGGAGCAGCTCCAGGGGCCCGGCGGAGCCCCGCGGAGCCCGGTCGGGGCGCACAGGCTGCACCGTGTGCCGGGCCGATGCGGTGCGGCCGGCAGGCAGCGCCCCGCGCCGTCCCGCAGCGTTCCGCGCCCGCCCCTCCCCGCCGGAGCCGCGTGAAGCGATGACTTTGCCGGCACCGCCGGCACGGGAATAACAAACGCATGGTCAGGATCTCGGTGTCAGCCGAATCTGTGTTTGTAAAGTGTCGGGGGTGAAGGCGCCCTGGCTCTACTTGAGCGGCTGAACGGCAAAACCGCTGTGAATCCGAACAATCGGTGAGCTCGGCAGGTGTGAGGAAGCCTCAGCAATGGACAGGTGACAGGTGTGCGGTCACCGCGTTACCTGTGCACCCACTGGAGTGTGCGGTCACTGCACACAGCCACTGCAGCTGTGCTGTCACTGCCCTAACGCACACAGCCACTGCAGGTGTGCTGTCACTGCCCTACTGCACACACCCACTGCCGGTGTGCTGTCACTGCCCTAACGCACACCCCCACTGCAGGTGTGCTGTCACTGCCCTACTGCACACACCCACTGCAGGTGTGCTGTCACTGCCCTAACGC
>WBMZ01005173.1:10530-20860 GCA_013400975.1 Atrichornis clamosus
GTACCTGCACAAACCCACTGCAGGTGTGCTGTCTCTGTGGTACCTGCACACACCCGCTGCAGGTGTGCTGTCACTGTGGTACCTGCACACACCCACTGCAGGTGTGATGTCACTGCCCTAATGCACACACCCGCTGCAGGTGTGCTGTCACTGTGGTACCTGCACACACCCCCTGCCAGGGCTGCGGGTCAAGTTCCCAGGGCACTGTTGCCAACTGCAGTGGAGCTGCACTTTCAGCTCCATCTCTTTTTGAGGAACCAAGTGTTAAGGTGCAGCCCTGGAGAATTTCTGCCCCCTGGGTGTGTCATTCTGCATGTACCCAATGCTGAGGTCTTTAGGACTGCTGGCATGTTCTCCACAGGGCTTTAAAAAGAACAATTTACAAATACCTAATTGAATGTTTGCTACCTTTGCCCCAGGTGGAATTGGGCCAGTTTATAAATGCATGTACAATCCTTTTTGGATACAGAGTAGTCTTAGTTCAACTGAAATCTTGTGGGAATTAGTTGCATAGGTTAATGATATTCCGGATGGAAAAGGATTTTATAATTTAAAATGTTGTTTTTCGAATTGCATTGAAGTTATCTTGTTCTTGTATTATTAAAAGAGGGTAACCAGTCAGCCCAGAGCTTACAACAGGACTTAAACAATATGTGTTAGTGTGAAAACATGTGAAGCATAGGCGGGACTTGGGTTACTGTCTACTCTTGTTAATGTCCAGCCTTCTCCAGACTCATTTGGAATTATTAGCTGTGAAAAGGTATTTCCTCAGATTTGAGTTTTCTACCCTTTCCAATTTCTTTCATATCCCTGTGTTCAAATATCAGGACAGGAAAGAGCCAAGCTCATCTCTCCTGTATTGAATGCTTCTATCAAGTCCTCTCTCTGTCCTGAGAAGTCCAAGTCTTTCAGCCATCATTTGACATTTCCCAGAACCTGTGTCGTCAGTATATTTGTGAAGATGAAGAAGCCGACAGCTTCGGGGCTGGTGTTTTACCCTGAAATAGGCAAGGCTGTAATCTTCCTCCCTTCCACTTAGCACTGCTCGTGATTTTTTTCCACAAGCTAAAGAGTAGTTGTTACAATAAAAACATAATTACAGCTGTACAGTGCTCACACATCTCAGGTTCCTACAAAGATTTTTTTGTTTCACTGTCCTGTACCTCAAGCATCCAGGCACCTTGTTGCTTTTATTGCCCTTATGCATCCCCATGAAGGCTTTCCAAAGCTGTTTGCACTAATACTCAGGTAGATTTTGTATGAGCACCATTAACTGTGTGAGCAGCAATGTCTGAAAACAACTGTGCCTTAGTGCTTTACTGAAGTACAATTATCTCTTAAAATGCCCAGACTGGGCTGGCCTTTATTTTATTCCCTGTAATTGAAATTTGGCTTGAAGTGTTTCTAACTACAGCCAGTAAACAGAGGCAAAACCCAATCCCTCGGCAGTAATTCATTCACCCATTGTCCAACAATGTCTCCAATGATTTACTTGATGACTGTTGCTTGGCCAAGTAGGAGCTGGGGTGAGCAGTGGAAATGACAGGAGAACTGATGAAAGAGCAGGTTCAACTGAAAAGCAGCTGAACAATTTGCAGAGTGCACGGGAGATGAGTGTATGTTGGAGATTGGAACATACATTCCTCAAAGGAGTAGGCGGGGATGGCAAAATGTGCGTTTTAAAATCAGCTAGCATCCAGATTTTGTTACCCTTATTTAGGGGTTATCCCAACAGGCCAGCTCTCAGACTTTATTGAAGTTTGCGTTCTTAATGACTAGATTTTCTTCCTCTTTGGATTTTGTCCAGAGGAAATAGGGAACTGCTATCAGTGTGCTTCCAGTAGAGGTCTGAGTAGATGGTATGGCCAGGACATATGAAAATAAGATAGTATTACTCATTTTAAAAAGTGGCAAAATCTGGCTTGTAGATATCACCACTATTTTCCCACTTATCCAGGGTATTGGTCATATGCCAATAGAAAAAGCTGCCAACTAAAACGTTTTTAAGAAAGGAAACATTGTTTGAAGCCTAGCAATAAATGTTTTCCTTCTCCTGAAATATGTGCTGAACTTATATAAAGAAAGAAGACTCAGGAGTGTCTAGTGACGTTTAACATTTTGTAATCATATGGATGAATTTGTTAACGTTTTCACACTTTGTTCATCAATAGGTGAACATTGTAACTAACACTTTTTAGTTAGAAAAGTACTTAAACATTGGAAACAAGAGAGAATGTAATGCAGTTGGACAAATCCATTTAAAAGGCAGTAGTATAACATTAAAATACCAACACCATGAGTTCTTTGTTGGTTTAACATTCCTTTGCTGTTCTGCCACTTTCTTTGTTTCTTTATGCTACTGTTTTTCCTTGTAACTGAAAACATCAGATGACCACGAGGGATGAATATGCAGCGGTGCTGCCTCCCAGGATGTGTAGCTGCAGCCTCTAAGCCCAGTGTTACGCAGCAGTCAGGATCCACGTGGCTGATTGTTTTGCAGACATAGTGGTGGCGTATTTATGTATTTCTAAACTTGTTTTTCAGGATCTGTGGCCGCCTGCGTATCGTGAAGCTCGCTGCTTAACAACAGAAATAAAGCACTTGTCAGGCAGAAGCAATGCGTCAGTGCAAAATGGAATTCGCAAGACTAAAGTTTACACGAGGCAACAACAAAATCTACTGTGCCATTCTGTTAGGCAACAAAGGTAATTTGTTATGCAACATAATGAGGACTTGTGTGTGATCGGCAGCGGTGGCTCTTGGTTACAGGGCATTGACATCAACAGGCACATGAAGCATACAGATATAAGAGAATTGCTATACATAGCACAGAATTCAAAAGCTTTGTTGTTATTACAGGGGGTTTTTCCATCTTAAAAATTGCAGAATAAACACTGAGACTGCTCTTGCAGTTCTTTATGGTCTGGATAGGACCTTCCTCATTTCCTTTTGGGTTGGTCTGTGTCTCAGACTTGACCATCAGCCTAGGGGCCACGAGGTCAGGGTCACAAGTGTCATGCATTTCATGTGGCTTTGACACATTTTGCAAGTCTGCCAGCCCACACAATGACAAGGGAAGAGCGAGTGCAGGGGAAGAAGTTAGATACAATCGCAATGCTGTTTACTGCTGCCCAGAAGTCCATGATGTCTAATCCTCCATGCTCCACTGCTGCTGTTAGGATATCCACCCCTAGAAGCCAGTTATCCTTCCTGCTGGGAGGCAGTGGTCATTCGCCTGTTTTGCAGATAAACTGCAGCATGCAGTCTGTGTACAGAGCTGGGAATGGAGCCACGGCCTGTAAAAGCAGCAAGGTTCATCTGCTTTGCCATATCACCTTTCAAAACAAATCTACCTGCTGGTGTGATGGGGCCTCTTGTTTATGATGACTTAGGCTGCTCTCTGCCTCCAGAGCTGGGGCTAGACCCAAAGATCCTGTTTGCTGACATTCCAGTACTGTCTCACAACGGCTTGTGTAACTCACTTTTGGGTATGTGTTCTCCTGGCCCACACTGAATATTTCCCTTGTCATTCAGCTGAAAGAGAGAGTCTGGAAGCAAGCTCTTCCTGAGAGCTGCAAGGGAGAGAGTGGGCTCGAGCTTCACTGATGAATTAATGCAGGAGAAATAAGGAACCAAGACGGTGCCACATGGCCTGTAGAGCAGAGGACTAAACTGAAGTTGTTGGTAACCTTTGCCCTGGCAATCTATGGGGTTGGTTCTGTTTCTTCAGTGTGCATCTAACACTGTACCTTATGCATGACATTCTGGAATAGTCACAGTCAAACAAACATTGTAATTCCATGAGTGCTGTGTTAATCTGGAGTTAATGCTTGCTTATTGCCTCAAAAACCTGGTTGGCCAGACCATGTTAGGGGAAGCTGCTCCTGCAGAAGTGTCAAAAGACCCCTGTTCCCTGGTGTACGGTGCCTTAAGCACCGCTGCCAGTGGCAGGACATTGAAGTTCTTCTGACTGTGCCAGTGACTCGACAAGGGCCTGATCTGTTTATTCCCACTCAAACAGGAGCACAACTTCTTAGCACAGTTGTGGCAGCAGGACAAGCAAGGGTACATCACTGAGTTAACCACTACCTTGGTCAAGCTACTTTACTTCTTATTGTCTTGGGGTATATAGGACTATCATCACTATGAATTTAGTCTCTGGTGCTTGAAGGTTTAACCAAACAGACAGAAACAGCTAAAGAAAAGCAGTGAAACGAGCACTGCTTTAGTGGTTTACAGTGTAATGATGGGCACGATACTCAGGTCAAGGTATTCAAAGGATGTGATTGAGAAAGATTTTGCTTTTTGTGCCAGACAGGAACCTGAACTGTGCTTCCAGAGGTGCCAGGTACCTGCCATTCAGCAATAGCTTCCTTATATTGTAAGGCAGGTGGGTTTGTCTGGCCCTGTTTTCTTGTGTATTTTTTTTTTTACAGAATCTAAAACAATAGGGATCTAGTCCTGACTGAGATATTTTAGGAGCCACTGTGACAGAAATATTTCATCATGATACTGGCTACTTTAAGATATGTTAATTTAATTACCAACCAAAGTAATTAAGTCTAACCAAATTAATATTGCATCATAAGAAGCACTAAGATTCCATACTGTGAGGATAAGAAGCAAACAAACCAACCCTTTCATGCAGAAGATGCTATCTAGCATTTGCATAGATATTGTGTACATAATTAAAGCCATCCTTAATGTGTAATGCTGTTATTGCAGCCCTCGCTATTTTGTAGCAGTTGGTAGATCTTATAATGAACGAGTATAAAAATATCCCAGGGACTCTAGAAAGCACTGCAGTGAATTTGCAGACAATGATTCTCTTAAAGTAAACTCCACAAGCGTCCTTGTTTTTTCACAGGGAAACATCACGTTAGCATCCATCAGGATGAATGCCGTTTTGCCTCAAGAAAACGCTGATGTTGGCAGAGTCCGGGCACCGTGCACAGAAGGCTCACAGGTGAGTAGCCGGCAGGAGCAGCGTGTTTCCAGTCCCGGCGCTGCTCGGCTGAGCCCCGGGTCGCGGCGAGGTGAGCGGCCACGCCAGACAGCCGCGGCGAGCGGCCCTCCCGCGGGGCCCGCGCTTGGCTGCGCGGCGGAATTGTGCAGCGGCAGCGATGCCGGCTCAGACGTGCCGCAGGCTTGTCCTTCCGCCTCAATGCAGCTACTTGCAAACGTCCTGCTGCTTCTTCCTCTGCAGCCCTGCTTTCAGGACCATTTCAAGGTCAAGGCTGGTAACAGGGCCGTGAGTGCAACGCTTTCTCGCAGACTGCGAGGTCCGTGGTACAGGGGTGATTATTTACGATACATTTGTGCAATACCCAGTGCACCGGAATGTTATTTTCCTCAGAACTTGCTCCTCCTGCCTAAAAGCCACACAGTTCATGTGACTTTCATGCACCTGTCAGTTCTGCTGCCTGTCCCCCAGCCCTACTGCCTGTCCCCCCAGCAAGATGAAGGAACAGCTCAGTAACGTTTCGCTGAATAAAGTATCACACACAGAACTTGCACTGTTTCCAGCAGCAGCTTACGAGAATAAGAATGAGCACAATTGTTCAAACACAGAGTTAAGAGGGATTTACACATGTAAGCATTTGGACTGAGATTTGCCATGGTGGCAGATGGATGTGTGGATTTGTGTGTTTTAGGCCTCTACAGTCTTCAAGGTGCTGTGTTAGCGTCAAGCTCATCTGGGTCGAGATGGTGGAAGTTGCTCCTTGGAAGGAAGCCTGCCATCTGATTGCTCCCTGTGTGGATGGGGTTTTTGGGAAATGGTGTATTTGTAACGCTTTAAAGTCAAAGTTGTGCTCCAACTGCACCTAGAAAGCCTTTTCAAAAGTCAGGAATTGGACCAGGACTTGATTGTAACCATTAAAAGAAGCAAAAATTAATAGATACTCCTTTATTCTGCTTGCAACAGATGCTGAAGCAGGTGAATGTCAGAGGCAGGATGGGTGTGGCTATCAAGGACTGACAGGTGACCAACCAACTTTAGTTGACCACATGGGTAGTTTTAATGTTGTAGTCTGAACCAAGGTTCAAAGCAGGTGTGTTAGAGCTATTTGCCAAGTGCTAGGGCTTGATAAGTGCAGTGAGTAAGATGAAACTTTGAATTAAGCACTTTGAAAGTCATAACAGGTCGAGTATCTAATGAAAAATTAAAGAACTAAATTAGTGGGAACAAGAGAGTTCCCACCAGAGCAATAATGCGGTCCCTGAAAGCAGCCGGCAGCCTCTGCGGAGGCAGCCCGAGTGCTCTCTTCTCACAGCTGCTTGCGTCTTCTCTTCTCCTAAGACTGTGGCTTGGCTTAGTTTTCATTCTGTTTGTTGTCATTACAGGCTGATTTGAATGTGGTCCGAGTGAAAACAGTTACAATCTCAGGATCTGCCCCCAGGAGAGTTTCAGCTCTGTTTTCAGAAGTGGTCATGCACGTTGTTGACAGCAAACTGTTCTCTCCTGGTAGTCAGTCACCTCATAGCCTAGTCTTTCTTACTTCTTAGCTGCAGAGCAAGAAATACTCAGAAATCTGCTGCACTCATAACAGGCAAAGATCACTTGCTGAAAGGGAAATGTTTGAGAGCAATGTACCGTTCCTCTGCATTTCCTTAGCCAGGACGTGTGATTACCACAGGGGGCTGCAAACCGAGTGGCCCTGGGGAGTGGTGGCAGCTCTGCCTCTCAGCCTGCCGCCTCTGCCCCTTTGCTCAGCCTGGGCCAGCTCAGGGTTTGCTCTTAGCACTTCCCACAGGGCTGCTCACTACCTGAGGATTGCTGTTGTGCTGCTGCTTTATGTGAATGGGCAGCTTTTGGCTACTTCTCCTCTTCCCACAGTGAAAGCAAAGTGCTGAGCAGCCCCATTCCCACAGTTACCCCGTGCCAGGGCAGTGAGAGCTCTCAGTGGCATTACCTGGCACTAGTCTTAGCACTTAGTGTGTGTAAGGTTCCTGATCTTTAAAGTTATGTTAAGAAAATGTCAACTGTAAAAATCCCAACAACCTCCCCAGCTTTAGTCCTTATTAAAAAAGAATTTAAACTACTAATATATAATAAAATATAATTTCTGCCCTAATGGTTGTGTGAAAAAAATTAGAATTGAGATGCAGCTGTAGCCTAATACTTTGGGCAGAAATTAACTGCTAATTAATAAGAAAAAAATCATAGTTTTAAATTTTTTGCATTGTTTTCAAATGCTAAGTATTACCAATATCATCTTTTTAATGCCTAAATTCAAGACTGTGATACTGCATTCTTCTAACAACATGTAAAATATGTTTAATACTGTTAGTTCATTAGAATTGGGCAAGCATAGACAAGCAGAAAATGCATAACAGCACAAAGCCAATTCCTTGTGGACTTCACAGGACCATCAGGACATTCTCACTGCTTATCAGAAAATATGTAAATAGCTCCTGGCTCCCCTGCTTGCTCAGATAGTGAGACAAGATCTTTTCCATAAGCCTTCTTCCAGGAAACTCACCCTTCTCAAGGTGTGTGGTGAGAAATGATAGTAAAAAGAAAAAGCAAGAAGGATAAAAGGCAGTACAAGATAATGACAAGAATACAAAGGGATCTTGGGAAGCCGTGAGGGAGGGGCATGGGTTGTCAGGATCTGAAGAATGCTGAATACGCTGATAAGGTGAGATGAAACCATGGCCAGGAGTATGTAAGTTAGGCCAGGCAGACAAGCTGTAGGTTGTAGGCTGAAAAATCCTACTGTGGTAGTGGACATACCAAACAAGATTGCTTCATAGCAAGGGAAAGAAACGGAGCAAGTCAGACTTGTCTCTGCAGTACTTCAGCACTTATTTTTACCCTTTCAGACGACGCTTAGGTGCCACAGCTGTGTTCAGTGCATGGGGAACAGCCATCATCTGTACAGGGATGGCTGGTGAAGGGTGGAAAAAGTGAAGTATTAGCCATGCTCTGTGGGAGGAAATTGGAAATTTGGATTAAGGAACTGTCTCAGAGACACTCAGTGAAGAATTAGAGCCAGCAGTGCCTTGCTGCTCATTGTTCTCTGAGATTTTTAAGTCGACATATAAGCTCCCTTGACATAGATGGTAATACCAGAGTGTCCAAAGGAAGTAGAGTCCTTTCAAAGCGGGGTTTAACCTACAGCTGCCATAAAAGCTGCAGGTAAAGTGCTGTCAAAAGTCAGTCATGGAGAGCTATACCTCAAAATCTGTCCATTCTGATGCAAATACAAACTAAAAGCACCAACAGTCACAGAGAGTTACTGGTTGAAAACACTTCAAAAGGTCCTGACTGTTTTTCCTAGTTGTTTCCCCTCAGCTCCTTAGAAAGTTTTCATCACAGCTGCCATTGATTTCTATAGGTGTTAGGATAGGTGCCTGGATATTTATTATTAAATAACTACTTCTAGATACAGAAGTGAGTGCTGGCTTTTCCGTGCTGAAAGAAATCGACTGGATATATCCTTTTTCCTTGAAGAAGGCAGTTGTTAAGAAGTCACAATACACAGGAAAAGAAGGCAGCCACTGTGTTTTAGCGTGGATGAATTCACTCACCCCATATGTCCAGTGGGAAAGAAATTTGCAATGGCGGAAAGGAGGGGGTGATGCAGAGAGCACCATGAGTAGGCAAGGAAAGGTGGTGTCTTCCTGTGGTGTGGTTTTATGACAGATAAAATTGTGACTGAGCTCTGAGTTTACAGTTTCTGTGACTCCAGGTGGAAGCTGTGTCTACAGAGTGCCCTGAAGCACTTCTCCGTATGTGAGGGCAGTGTTGCAATATGGTGATGTAACTGGTAGGCACAGATGCTTGTTCAAGGGGAGGGGAACCAGCACCCTGCAAGGAATGGCAAGAAACTGCTACCTGGGTTTTGTTCGGTGGGGAGGGAGAGCTTTGCTCATTCCAGGGGACAGGGAAGAGATCTGGCACTGAGGATCCGCAAAGCAAACCCATGAGCATAGAGAGGAGACTGGAAAAGGAATCTCCAGGTGGAGACTGCTTCAGGTTCCTGTGTTCTGTGACATTGGTTTTCCTGCTCTGCTCAGACCCTTGTTTGTGATTGGCACAGCTGTAGGAGAGGGTCTGCCATTGCTATTAGTCATTGCAATCTATTGCCCACACCACACATTAAAAGAATAGCAGGCTTCAAAAATATAATGTTGCTATGTTTTTAGCATATATTCTAACTCTGTAGGTTTGAAAATTCTCATTAAATCTGCAAATACTAAAATTTACAAGAGACCATTAACTCAAGTTCCTCTGCTGCAGAACTCCAATCTTATGGTGGACAATAAAACAGGAATACAAGGTTCAGCTTGCCCTGTAGGATGTTCCAGGCCTCCTGCTCGGGCATTTTTTGGATTCAGGCTTAGAAACCACATTTGCCTTTGGTCCAGTGATTGAGGCCACCCCTTCTGTGGGGACTGCTTACTGTCCTCCTTTTAGCTCTACACTTGCCTTGTGTCTCCTGGCAGATGCCCTGTCCTTTCCAACAAATCCAATCTGCAGGAGCAGAGCTTTGTGCTTTACCACCTGACACATTGCCAGATGTGATGACTGGATTTGTATCTGTCACCACTACACCTGAAGTTACAGGTTTCGGTTTATCAGAACACCATCTCCCAAGCAGTGGCCGAACCCTGCACTGAAATGCAGAGGAGAGTGAAGGCCTTGTGGTGGCTGGAGGTCAGCAAGACGTCTGTGTGGGCTGTGGGCAGCTGGTTTCTGCTGTGCGTTAGTGCTGGCTCAGGCAAGGCAGAATATCCCATGGTCTTGCAGGGTGTGCCTGCAGGATACCTCGTGCCAGCCTGAGGGGCTGGTGGGGTGTTCCGCAGGAGTTTCTGTGGTAGGTGGAGACCTGTGGCATGTGTGATGTTTGTGAGGAAGGCAGGCCCCGTGGGTGGCTGGCTGGCTAGAGGCCATCATGGAAGCTGGCAGGGAGGAGGAGGTGAGAGATGGCAAGGATGCAGTGCCCTTGGTTGGCCGTGGCAGACCTGGGCCCTGTATGTCCCCACTGATGCCTGGTACTTTCCAGCCAGTTCCTCTGAGGGAATTGGAGGCTGGCATGAAATCAACCAGCAGATTTTACGGCACTAATCACCTTTCCTGAGAGACGGAGATAAAGGGGGAGCGAGGAAGCAATGCAAGGAAGCATTTGGCATGACTCAGTATTTCCCTACCAAGTGCAAAGTCATGGCTGAAAAGATCGTGCTTGTAAACTGAGGGGGATGGCTTCTCTTCTGCCCGGGGCAAAGGTACGGTGTGATTCTGGGGCACTGCCAGGCTGTGTGTGGCAATGGCAGGCTGCACGTGGCAGTGGCAGCTGTGCGTGGCATTGGCAGGCTGTGTGTG
>WBMZ01005174.1:207-22930 GCA_013400975.1 Atrichornis clamosus
TCTCTGTATCCCTGCGCCATTTGGGTAGGAGGTAAAGCTGGGAGGAGGGGGGGTGGGGAAGAAGGTATTCTCCCAAAGCTCATTTTACTTCTCATTATCCTGTTCTATTTCTGTTTGTGTAATAAACTTACTTTCATATCTTTTAAGTTCGAGCCTATTTTTGCCTGATCTCCTTTCCCATAATCCTTATCTCAAACTCATGAACGCTTTGAATTCTTTTTTCTCTCCTCTGTCCAGCTGCGTGGGGAGTGAGCGGGTGGTTTCCATGGGTGCCTGGCATCTGGCCAGGCTCAAACCATGACACATGTTCACTATTAAATCATGTCCTCAAGTGCCATATCCACACATTTTTTGAACACTTTGAGGGATAGTGACTCCAGCAACTCACTGGGCAATCTGTTACAATATTCCAAGTCTGTTCCAGTTATTAATATAAGGAATAATCTTTCCCTTCTCAGCAATTTAGCCTCTCTCAGTTCTGACTGACCCCACCAGTTGACTTTAGATGCATAAATCTGTGGCTTTCTGTCCGTAGCCCCTTGCACCACTTTGTCAGAGTGCTCCCCTCTCTGATCTCTGCTACTCGAACTCTATGTTACTTGCAGTCTGGGTCTTAAACAACCACATTAGGTATAACATGGAGACCACACAGGAAAATGAGACCCCTACTCAGTTCTTCCTAACCTACACAGGACTTTCTTGACAAAGCATCAGAAGTGCAGTAGATAATTTTAGTCCCTTCACAAAGTGCAATTAGGCCTTGCAACTTCAATACTGTCAAAAAGTACTTTCAAACAGTGATCTGGAAACGTAAAGAAAATGGGACAGATTATTTATTTTTTTCTTATTTACAGTTCCAAAACTTTTGTCTGCTTAGGACATTATCATCTGCCAGATAAGATGTTCATAGTACCCAGCCAGATATCCCCAGTGTAACTATTGTAAAAACTTAACATAGGCAGTAACTGATACTGAATTGAAATCTGTCAAAAATTCATGGGATTCATTAATTTAATTTTGTATTTTGGGGGTGGGATGATAAGTATTTAGATTTTTTTTTCTAATTTACTCATTCAATAAATGGTTTTAAGTTTGTTTGCTTTTATTTTATAACTCAATATCTATTCCTAAAAACTATTAACTCTGAAGAAGCCACTGAAAAAAAAAAACAGCTCCACACTCTAATAATTATTTTGCTTTAAGAAAAGCCTTTTAATAACCATGCCATAGAGTTATGAGATTTCTTATGTTTATACCATAGATCTTCAGATATCATAAAAACTCTCTCCAGTATAGAAGAATACCAATTCAGCAGAGATCTTCCTTTCATACTCTGAAATCTGAACTCTCACCTTTTTTTTAACTTAAAGAAATGAAGACTCAAAAGAGATGGTTTGGTGGTGGGTTAGAAGTGAGGATAGAAATCATTTCCTCTTATTCCCACAAGTGCATCTCTTTCTAGCTTTATGAGAAAATTAAAAAACAGAGGGTCATGCAGTTAAGACTTAAAAAAAAAAAAAAAAAAAAGTGTTTAAGCCCCAGTGCATCTAATTAAAGTTCATTACAGGTGAAACTCATGAACTGACAGGGAGCAACGCACCAACCACCAGAGCAGCACTTAGATGGAAATCTACAAAATAATGAGCATATTTTTCAGTACCTCTGGCTGGACGCTCAAAGCAGAGGTAAAGTCAATGCACCTCACAATTCATCACTACAGGCATGTATTAAACACCAATTTCAAGCATTTAATGTATCAAACTAGTTTCTCTCCTGAAGCACAGTGCTGCTGTTCATGAGGAATCGTAGGATGAAATGAGTGTTCTCAGGGAAGTGACCCTGAAAGTCTGGACGTCAGTACACACACAATTTCTTGAAATGCATTTTGAAAACCTATGAAAATTATCTCTACCTATTCAGTGTCTATGTACACACACCTCAAGGCAGACTGCTTCCACAAAATACCTTCCAGCCTGCCCTCAGCAAGGCTTAAATCTTCTGGGAGAAAAAGGACCAATGAACTCTAGTGAATTATTTTAGACATAGCCCAGCAATGAGTTTCCTTCCTACAAATTATATTTTATTGCCAACGTTTATTTGGCAGGCTCATTTTCTGGGTAGGTTTTTTTGAAAGTTTTAGAAATTCTGTTCATAGGGGAATTGGAGAACAGATTAATTGGCCTGCTTCTTATTTCTTCTATTTCTCTAGATAAAAAGAGAAAGTCTAATTCACAGAGTGCTGAGTATCAAAAAGTGAAATCCTGCTTTTGTTATGCAATTTTAGGGGGAAGACCTTTAATTTCCCCACGTTCTCTTGGACATTCATTAGACATTCATATTGATTTCTTAAGTAAATGTTGAATCCTTGACTTAAAAACCTATGTAATAGCCTGTAGGACAAAGAGATTCAAAAAATAAACAATCAAAGATACTGGAGACATTAGACATACACATGAAAGCTTTAATGCATATGATGAAAATGGCAAAAAAAAAAAGTCTCTGTGATATGGAAAATATTGCAGATTCCAAGTCAAAATTCATTTCCAGAGTTGGAATTCAGGCTTCAGCTACTTTGCTTTCATATTGCAGAGGGTTATCTTTGTTTCCTTTGACGCAGTTGCCAGTTTTCCATGCTGGCAATCAAAATGGCTTGAGATAGGAATAGCTCCATGAAGCAAAACATAAGCTTATCAAGTATTTCAGACCTGGAAAGCCAGACACAGATGGATACCTGCATTTGAGTACCATTTAATTCAAAAATTAACTCTGCTTTTCTGCATACTTTGCAGAGAGTTGGCTTAGTCAACTCCACTTTTGGGTAAGGACTTCAAGAAATTGAATGCAGCACCACCTTTTGTTGAAATAATTAGGGTCTGATTTTCCATGTGCACGGTGGTTTTTCAACAATCTGCAAACACACAATTTTCTCTGCGGTTTATCTACAAAATCAGAACTTTGTAATGCCCAATAATTGGTATTAGCTGTACATCCAAAATCAAGGCCTGAGGAAAAACAAAGGATGCACTGTAACAACTGTGTGGAAGACCACTTCAGGCCAAAGATTATTGCTGAAGATATGCTCCTATTTCCAAGTTGAATTCCCTGTGCTCAAATACATAAAAGAGGACCCACTGAAGCAATGACTTATACCTAATACATAGCTGAGGACTTGGGAGACCCTGTATAGCACTAAAAAGTACAGAAGCAGCAACACAAAGGTTAAGCTAGAGCTGTAGTTGTAAACTTCAGTGTACTTCAAGGTGAGCACAATTTTTCCATGGTCAAACATATCGAGAGCTGCTCAGGGGAAAAATAAATGAGGTAACACCTTGGTCTGAATATTAAGCAATGGTTAATGACAATCCCACAAAGGTCTCTTTCAGAGTTGGAATCAGCTCTTAATTCAACCAGAACCTTGTGGCATCTCTCAGACAGTGTTAAGAGATGCAGCCTCTAAACAGACTTCAGGCAAGGAAAAAACAGTGGGTTCTTATTATATCATATTATATATCAATGAGTTCATAAATGGATTCCACATTCTAGAAACCTGCAGCATAGGATTTGAACTCACAGCTGTTTGGAAGATTCTGTTATTTAACATTGTATTTTTACATAGGAAAGGATCTAATGTATTTTGGCTTTGGAGCTTTCTTTTAAATCATAAAAAAATTTAAAAAATTAAAGCATATTTTACCTTTTTTTTAACCAGCCTCAAAGAAAGCAAGATAAACTATATGACTTTCAAGGCATGACTTTTACCACACAGATTAAAAGAGTCTTGAGTGCTATCTTGTTGTCTCTCCAGCCTGCTTTCAAGCTCCCACGGTGATTTCACCGAGCATCACCACGGAGCAATCCTTGCACTCCACTGGACTGCAGTTCGCTTTTCCAGTCTCCAGAGGTCTCTGCATATCGCAGTTTGGTTCTGTGACGGCTCTCCAGGAAATGCATTTTGGAGATGAGGCTGAAGAACTGCCAGAGAAAGGGCTGCTGGAACCAGGTCCCACCCAGGCAGTGCAGTCCTGAGAATTTAGTTCTCCTAGGAATTTATAAAAGCGAAAGGGAGAGAGGGAGATTTATAGTGCAGCATTAGCTAACACCAGCATTGCACAAACAGGTGATTTTGCATTTTGTCCTTAGAAATCAGATAATTATTGCTCTTAACATTCACCTAGAAACAGTGGAATCTAGTGATGTTAAAGGATGGCTGCTAAGCCCTGCTGCCAGAAATATTACTTTTTTTTTTTACAGACATCAGCCAGCACCTGTGTTGGTTTCTTTTTTTTTTTATTGCCTTCATGGTTGATGATTTTTTTCCTCCAAAAAAAAAATTCTGACTTAAATTATTATGATTTAGCTAACCATTGAAGAATTTGCTTACTGCAATTTGGATGTAGATGCAGGTTTTGGATAGGTTATATCTTCCACCTGTACCATTACTTTCACCTCTTATTGAGCCTGCTTTCTGGCTGCTGAGTGCATCTTTACTGATTGACTCTGTACTATTATTTATATCCATAATATATTGAACATATAAAAAATGTATTATATACATAAGGACAATACTCTGAAAATAGTAATAAAAACATTAAATCCAGGGAAATTCAAAGAAATCAACTGCATCTTCTACCTGAAAGTTGTCCCTGCCCATGGCAGGGGGTTGGAACTAGATGATCTTTAAGGTCCCTTCCAACCCAGGCCATTCTGTGATTCTTAGAGTCTCCTCACACCAATTTTGCATGGATTGATTAAACCAACCAAATAAATAAATAAATAAGATACAGGCAAATAGTCAAGGACATTTCTGATTCTCAATATCTTTTTCAGGCATTGTGGCCCTCAGTAACCACTCACAGTATCACACAAGTAACATGGCAGAACAGGTGAATGCTAAAGCAGCCAAATTCAAATAGCAAAGTCAGCTTTGTTGAAGACACAGCTTCTGCAAAGATCAAAAGTTGGCGTTTGATTTCATTATTTTTCATGTACCACAACCATTAGAAAGAGATGGAAAAATTAGGTGAGCCTACTGTTATACTGTACCTTAAAGAATTTTAACAGACTTATAAACAATGTATTTATGTTAAAGTAACAATAGTTCTTTGAGGTGTCTTTTCAACTCTATATTGCTGCTTGGACCCTAGTTTTACTCTTTACTGGGCTATGTGCAGAAGATTAAATCCTCACTGTTAACTGTGTGTGCCTGTTCTCTTAGATTCCCCTTTGGTGCTAGCAAGCAAGAGAGGTACAGCAATGGACTGCAGAAGAGAGAAAGGCCCATCTTTCAATAGCTATAGTTTTATGACACATAGAAATTCTTTACTCTGAAATTTAGTAATGTGCTTCTCTCTTCTTCTGAGTAATATAAAACAAGGCAACTCTTGCCTTGTTCTGTAAAAACTATTACTAGCACCTATTTCCTTGTTATTTTACTGGTACTGCTCCATCCCTCTAACTAACTTAGTGGCCTCCTCTGGACTCCCTCCAACAGCTCCATGTGCTTCCTGTGCTGGGACCCCAGAGCTGGATGCAGCCCTGCAGGTGGGGTCTCACCGGAGCAGGGCAGAGGGGCAGAATCCCCTCCCTCCCCTGCTGCCCACGGGGCTGTGGATGCAGCCCAGGACACGTTTGGCTCTCTGGGCTCTGAGTGCCCATGGCCGGGGCATGTCCAGCTCTCACCCACCAGCACCCCCAGGCCCTTCTGGGCAGGGCTGCTCCGTCTGCTCATCCCCCAGCCTGGACTGACACCAGAGATTGCCCTGACACAGGTGCAGCACCAGCACTTGGTCTTGATAAACCGCATGAGGTTCCCATGGGCCACTTCCTGAGTTTGTCCCTCTGCATAGCATCCCATCCTTCAGGTGTGTCAACAGCACCCCCTATATATTTATACCTAGTTGTTTGAAGAGATCAGGACAACTGATATGTTTAAAGAGATATTGCCCATCTCTGCACTGCTGCAATATTAGCTTCTTTGTGCAAGGATTGTCTGTTACTATGTGACTGTAGAGAGGTTAATAGTATAAGCCTTTGGAAATTTACACAGTAGACGTGGTTCTTACACTTCCTCTTGCAGGAATCCTTCAATTATCAGAGTTCAGTCTTCATTAGTGATTTGTTAATTTAGGGATTTTTGGCTGTGGGCTTGTTTTTCCTTACATTCAGAAATGCTTCATAAATTACACTGAATTTACAGTATAAAAACTGAAATAAATTTCAATACGCTGTACACAGGTCATCAGCAGTATTTAGATTATGACCTTTATTACTTGGCTGAGGAAGTAATTCAAGAGGTCCAAGGCTATCGATCTTATGTTCTGTCCAGTTTTAGGAGAAAAAGATACTTCCCGTAGAGATTCTCTGAATAGTTAACTATCTTTGTTCCCTTAACCATAGCTGTGTAAATCACATATATTTGTCTCCTCAGTAAATGTGCAATGAAAATGAAGAAGTCAACAAAATCTTTGATAATGACGGTGGCTTTCTTCCCTAGTTGGAAAATATTGCTGTGGTTCTCCTAGTACACAAGGAAAGGAAGATCCAGCCATTAAAGACCAGTAGGAAGAAAACCCACAGCCTACTAAAGGACTTAGGGAAGATGTAGCCTGGGAGACATAAGTTAAGGCTCTTGTGACCTGGAAACCTGAAGAGCAGACATGACCCTTAATATGTACAAAGTTAATAAATTCATGTGTTCGTGCAACGGAAAAGCAAAGAAAACCCCTAAGCCAACCCATTAGCCAGAAAACAAGTTGCAGAGAAGGGGTATGGAACAAGGGGCAGGAATCACTTTAGTAAGTCCATTCATTTGGATGAGCTGGATTATTTGCAATACAATAGCTTACATCCTTTGGTGGGTAACAGAGCAAGTTTAAAGAAAATAAAATATGAAAAATGCACTATGCACAAAAAGTCTAACTTCTAAAAAACAGTGCAAGTTAGGGGACTCAATATTGCAATTAATTACTTAGCACTTAAATAAATATTAACATTTATTACAAAGTCCATTCTTACAAGAGTCACACACAAAAAAATTTATAGATAGCTATCCTGCAGAGGTCAGGAGGTGAAAGAGGTGAGAGTAATAATTCCCTGGATATACAGGATAAAAGTCTGGAAGAAAGAGGTGAGTGGCAGAAGATAGGACTACAACCCTCAAAAAGCAACATGAAGTAATCAATGCTTGATAAAAGTAAATCAGTGCTTGATAAAATGTGTCTGAGAAAGATCATCTGTGAGTTGTACTGTGATCCAAATATCTCAGTGAAATATTAGTACTCATATAACTGTAAGAAAATCATACTTAAAGGAAAAAATAGTAATAAGGGCCTTTGGGTTAAGAAGTTGATTATGTGACTGTTTATACGGATTGGTAACTAGAAAGCAGATATAATCTAAGTTCACTCGTCTTTTGTTCCTTAGACTTCATATAAATAAGGAATTGCACATCTTAGTTACTCACCAGGAATTTTTGTCATAATACCATTCAGGAGTTGGTAAGTTAGAATACATTTTGTTTTGAAGGAGAATAATGCGTTGTAAGTAGTATAAGGCTCTCCTGAAGAGAGATAAAATCATATTTACATAAATTGATTTTTTATTTGTCTGAGTTCCTAATGTTTTCCTTATTTTACCTGTTTTTTTCTGTTTTGGGGGGTTTTTTTACTATCATTAGTTATATTCAGTGTTGTAAAGTGCTGTCCCCTATGCCAGCAAAGAAGTGTCTTTTTGGAAATAAAAAATAGCTTTTAGTTCTCACATTTTACAATGGTATTAAATTGCTTGACTTTCTCTGTCTTTGATCAGAGGCTATATTCAGAGATGAGGAAAATTCTCTATCTTAAGTACTGCGAATGGCATTGCAAAATTTGTCTCAACATTAGACAAGAATATTGGAAATTATTTGTATACCATGCTTAGTATTTAATAGAATTATCTAATACATCACTTTTCAAGTTCTCTCTCATAGGCAGCAATTAGCTGTCCTATCTTAAGTGATTAAAACAAAATCATCTAAAAATTATTTTTTTAGTACTGATCCACTGTAGAACAGTACTGCAGAAACTTCATCATGTAAATATTCTCTGAATTCTTGACCTGTGATAGTGGAAAAATACATTTCATCAGTGGAGAAATAAATCTTGTCAATGTATTTATGCTCACACTCAGGTTTAATTTACAATAGAGATTTCCCTGTTCATGAATTTTCTGTACTGTTCAAGTCAAAAATCCCACAAGATTTTTATTTTCTTTGAAGTGCATAATAAGGAAACCAATGAAGCATTTCCTAGAGTTGTTGGTACTCGAGGATGGCTGTTTCCAGGATTTCCTCTGGCATGGTCCCAGCAATAGTAACCTCCTACCATTGGAGGGAGCCACAAGCACTTGTTCCGAAATTCTCTCATAAGTCTCTGCTTTGGAAACGTCAACTTTTTCAGCAGTGCAGTAGTTGAAAAGTTTAGCACTCTCCACTTTTCTTAATAAAGACAGACTCTAAAAAATAATGGCCTATTCCTTATGATGCAGTCTAGCTACCCTTATTTTGAAGTATTAAAGTGTGCTTTAAGCTTAGAGGAAGCTATATTTGCTGCTTATTTTAATATTTTTATCATAAGCAGTAAGTTCATTTTATAAAGCTGTCACATACGCTTTTTATTTTTCTAAATACACATAAAAAGTATGTGTTAAACACTAATTAAACATTTTAAAAAGTTTTGAATAAAACCATATTCTTCATCATCATCTTACTAACTCTACAGTTAGAGAAAGTAGAAATAGGAAGAAAGTAATAGAGAAAAACACTGTATTTGGATTTTTTAAAATGTAATTTTACTCGTCCACCAAGACGGTGTATCAATGAAGATTTTACCTTTTGTATGGTTATCCAGTGATATGGGAAAAATATGTAACAGCGTTGGCAATACTGCCAAGTAAATTCATAGGTTCTGAGCTGCAGCAAGTAAGTTCAATTGAGGATCCACAGTGCCCATATCCAACTTTTAGACATGCTTTTGTATTTTTTTCTTAGACTATAATTTCACTTACATCTAACCAACACACAGATGGCCAAGAAAAACAGAAAATGACATAAGAACTCACCAAGGCTGTGCTCTAAATAAAATTAAGTTACTGAGTTAAACACTAGTCATAGACAAAAAACCCCAACCTAATAATTAATTAATCAATCCATTTTGTATTCCAGTTTGAAAATATGGGTCCTCTATAACTCAAAATAACTCTGTAGAAAAATTAAAAAGGCTGTGAAAGTTAAAATGCTTTCCATTCACCAAAGGCTGTGTTATAGCCTGGCCTGTGCTTCCATATAGAGAAATAAGGAAGACCAAAGCCTCTGTAAGGTTTCTGAGCACAGAAGTGGGGAAAATTGCTATCAGGTATTACCCTTTCTTACTGCTGCCCAAGGAATCTTTGGATGATACTCTTGGGACTACAGTCATGCTATCACTGCAACACAATGCCAAGTACAATCTGCCTTAATTTATAGCTTATTCCACATCACCAAGTTATCATTATAGCAACACTAAAAAGGCTCAAATAACTCAGAATTGTCTCAGCCAAATTACCTCTATTCTTAAAAGAGTCCTTTTTCTCCTTGCTGAATACATCCACTGAAGTTCTGGGTTGGCTGAATCAGAAAATCAGAACAACACTGCCATCAGGTGACAACCATTCTTTTGTAGCATTCAAAGCTTAATGGCATAAAATTCATGTGTTGTTTTCTTCTATATGTTCAGACAACAGCATATTCCAAGAAGTTAAACTGTTTCTCACTGTGCCTAACTTGTCGGCAAAGTAGTGTGTATCTTCTCACAGCAGCCATCTGTGAGAATAGACTGTCACTGTCCTTGATGTGCTTCGAGATAGTCAATATGCAAACTACCAACACATGCAAGATTGTTTGTAACACTGGCTCTGCTTTTCATTACGTCTCACACTTTCAAGATATCCTGGTTTAAAGAAGTAGCCTAAATAGGAAGATTTAGCAGAGGAAGTTTAGGACTGTAAAATTTTCATGTGTCGTATTCTTAGCATTCAATCCAATTCATTTAAAAAACCCCTTAGTATCATGGGTAATTCCAGTTGGAAGAAACCTAGGGAGGTGTCTGATCCAACCTCCTGTTCACAGCAAGGACACCTTTGAGGTCAGATCAGGTGCTCAGGGATTTATCTTGTCTTTATATTGGAAATGCCAAAGGGTAGAGACTGCACAAGCTCTCTGGGCAGCCTGCTGCACTGCTTGACTGGATCCAAAGTAGGAAAGCATCCTTCTCTCCTATCTGGATGCCTCTTGTTTCAGTTCTTATCTGCATGCACTGTGTGAGTTATCTATGTCTGTACCTGTACAGCTAGACACTCACTGAAAATGCATAATGGCAATGTAAAATATGACAGATCTTAATTAAAATATCAGATGGCCATAGCTTGTTGCCTTCCTGAAGTCTACACTGATGGCTTCTGAGTTGGTTGGGTTTTGACTGTCTACTTAATCCTTCTACAAAAATATTTTGAAGGATTATTGAAACCTGTACTAATTCTGTAGTTTTGAAGTGAAATAGATGTCACTGCATTGTAAAATAGTCTTATGTAGCCCAGTTGTTGACACCATTAATGTTGACTTAACAAGCCCTTCTCTAAGAATCACCTGCTTCTCTCTGCTTCAGACTTGACTATAATAACCAACGTGTTGCTGATAAACATGGGTTTTCATTCACCAGTTCATAAAGCTTGTAAATCATGGTCTTTTTAAGCTCTGTTTTTTCTTTTTCTCTGATAGGAGAATTTTCTGGGAATTTGGAGAAGGAGGAAAGAATATTCAATAACTTATTAGATCTAGAAAAACGTACGGCTTTTAAATTTTATCTATTTGCTGTGCATTGCAATAACGCCAAAGCTATTGAGACTTACAAGATAGTTTTCAATAAATCACCAATGAAGTAATTTGCACAAAACCCAAACATAACTAACATTTTGAGGAGGTGGGCGAGACCTTCTGAAGGAACCATCAGGTGTCACCCATGAGGTAAAACCTGTCTGAAGGTATTCTGGAGACTCAGTGTGAGGGCATGTCGTGCTACCACCCCATGACACGCCAGACTGCACTGATGTCAGCCCTCTTCCCTGTCGCAGGGGGTGCGGTGCTGTTCAGCACCAGCACGCCGTGACCTTCCTGGAGGGAGAGCATCCCGCAGAGAACAGCTCTTCCAGGGGTGCTGGCAGATCTCCCTGGGTGACAGGCCATTCCAGCAAGTGTAGCAACTTCTCAGCTACAAGTGATTTCAGCTCTTGTGATTCAGCTCCTTGTGAAATCACCCAAGGCAAACACGGGGACAGAGAGACAGGAGCCTTGCATGGCTACCCCCTCTACCTTCCGTAGAGGTAGCCTTTATTGTCCGAGCACCCTGCAAAGGGGAGGCCAGAGAGCGAGGCTCCCTCCTTTCAGGAGCAGAAGCAGATGTTCTTATGAGGAAGGTAGGGGGTGGGTAGAAACCAATTAGCCAACAGGGTACAGGCTATTACCATGAAGAAACAAGGCATGTTGGGATCTCATCCTGACCCAGGGGAAGGTTGCTTATCTCGGACTTCTCCAGCGGAGTGCAAAAGGCTCCTGCTTTGAGGGCTCCCAGCCCTCCACACTTCCCTGTGCTATGGGAAAAGGCACATCTACCAACCGGTTCAGGTCAGAGAACCCAAAGCAACTCTCAGATCAAGAGCCCATTTATAACCACTCTGCCCTCTGCAGACAGCCCAGGTAACTTCCAGCTACCCTGAGATCAGATGGCCTTAAAGACAGCAGGAACTGTAACATAAAGGTTTATGGCATTTCACATGTAATCCTGAACCCACTGTCCAACACCCTAAAGTAGTTTATATTCAGTTGGTTTTCTGGTTTTTCTCCTTGCCTCCTCAAGTCTAACATTTTATACCTGTGTGTGCTAAAGAAAAATCTTTGAAGTGCAATGTACTTGGTTTTCAAGTAATAGGTGATATTTGAAGAAATTTGAACCATGTTAATTAAATTGTAATGTCTGCTATTTTTTAAAAAGTCAATACAACTATCAAGGAGGGCAATGTTAGCTAGCCAAAGACCAACTGCTATAATCTATTCCTTCAATATTACATGACAACACACTGTGGTTACATCGAGGCATACAAGCTTTGGGCAAATGATTCCTTTAATAATTTAAAGATTTTTCAAACTACTGTATCGAAGTGGTACCTCTGAGTATATAAATTCTAAAAAGTAAGATAACGAAAACACGCTTAACTTATAATACTGTTTCTCAGACTGAATCTCTTTTGAGCAAACTCATTCAAAGCAAAAAAAGAAATTTAATCAAGGGTGGTTCTTTGTCATATTGCTACTTTCCCATAAGACTTATTTAATTTTAATTATGCTATAATGTGCTTAATAACAAGAGCTGGGTTTTAATGAAAATCTTGTCAGAAAAAAATGCTTTAAGGGGGATCTTTGATTTCTTTTTAATACCAAATATAGATATAGCATGTAATACAGTTGTACTTTGTAGCCCTTAGCAAAAGAATCTGTTACTACATTGCTCATTTTCTTTCCATAAAATAATTTTGTATTCGAAAGATTCACGCCGGTGTGCTTGTAAGAATTCTCTTATGCAGCTAAAGAAAAATGTTGCCATCTTACATATAACCCAAGAAGCTCCAAGTGCCTTCCAGTTGACACTTCTCATGGTGTCTGATACTTTCTCCCCCCTTTCCTGCACATATGTCACAGTTATTTTCCATGGAGTGTAAGAATCTCTGCTGTGTTAGCAGAAGAACCCTTAGAAATACCCCATTTGAAGGTATTATGGTATTAAGTGGCTTAGGTGTTTGGATTCCATGGTAGTGGAACAGGCTGAGAATGTGAACAGAGAAGGGGAAAACACTTAATGCATCTTCTGTACCAGAGCAAGGGGAGACATCGGGGGGAGGCTGAGAACTTATCCCGGTTGCAATTGTAAAAGCCACCCAGGAAGAATCCCTCCACATCACAACACTTCTGGAAAATCAAGCAGCTGGTTCAAGTCAGGGTTTGGTGGAACACAAAGGGACACAGAATCATTGTCACTTTCCATCATGCTCTGAAACTGGACATAAGGAGCGATGAGCTGGAGGGCGTGACATTGGATGATGGAGAGTTAAGCTCCACAGTTTGTGCAGAGGGCCTCTCACAACTGACTGAACAAGCCTGAAAGAACCATGGCACCCTCTCCTGCCTTACAAGTCTGCTGTCCTCAACCTAGATTTGCAAAAATTGCCACAAAGACACAGAACTTGTAACTGAGCAAAGAGAAAGTACATCACTATTGAACAGCATTAGTGGTGCAGTTGAGAAGGCAATTTTCACGTGTGTTTAGGAAACTTGTTGACAGTTCTATCAGGGATGACATAAAAAGGAGATAAGCCTGAGGCACAAGCATGCACACACACACAAAAAAAAGATGAAGTAATGGACTGATAAAAATGTTATGTCTGAGAAAGTTGTACTTTAGTACCAAACTAACCTGCCAATGGGATTTTTCTTTGATCTGAAACCTTAAAAAATATAGTAAGAGTCCAATATATATCAGCTCTTCCTTTCTGCCCATTTCTGCTTTCCACATTCTCAATTCAGTAATGCCACATATGTTTGAAAAAGTAGAAAATCTCAAAAAACCCCAACCCAACCATACAACAAAAATGCCCAGAACCAACCAAACCAACCAACCAAAAAAAAAACCCCAAACAAAACAAAACAAATAGATAGCATATATAACTTTTTTCCTGTGGTTCTGTTTTTTATTCCTTTTTCTCACACTGTTGAAACACTCAAAAGAACAACGACTTGTATCTAGTGATTCCAGCAGCACAGTTAGAGGCTAAGAAATTTAGATATGGATTCCTTCTCATTCAGATCCTTACTTCTAATTGTGGATCAAATATAACAACTTCATGTCTAGAACTCTGTAGACTAAAAGCTTTCAGTAAAACCACTTATCTTCCCTGACAAAGAATTCTCTAACAGGAAGAGTAATTCCAAAGTCTACGTATCCACAATACTTTTATACATCTCTTAAAGCTGGAAGGATAAGAAATAACTCTAGTGAAATAGGTCAGAGGCTTTCAGATACTTATATGAATGAAAATTCAGATTCTGGCTTTTTTTTTTCCTCTCTCTAATTCTTTTCAATTTCCCTTCCTTGGATCTCCTCTTCATTTCATCTTGATTCCCACCCTCAGGTCAGTTATGTGTTTTGCATAGACCTTGCTGATATTCCAGCCTCAACCCAATGACAGTTTTAATAATTAATAACTGAGCTATTCTTTTAACTAACTTTAAATGAATGAGACAAGATAAATCATTTGCCTGAAGGAGAACACAGTGCTGAAACATTTCTAAGTCTGAAATACTGTTGGAATAGATTTTACTTGTGAGAAAACATACTTTTCAACCTTCTAGGTTTCTATATTATTTGATGTAACAAATTAACAGCAACGTCGACTGCTTACTTGTCAACAAGTCTTGACCTTGTTGATAAATAAATCTTATCTGTGACAATATGATATACATCTTTCAAAAGCCAGAGGCTTCAGAAAATTTGCTATTCTGTGAGATTTAACAGTGAGTACAGACCACCCCAGTGGGCACTAATACCGCAGCCAATACCCAGGCTCCTTTCTGACAAATGTTGACTTTGACAAGGAGTGTGGTATCCAAGATTTTAAATGTTGTAATATTGTCTTCACATTATTATTTACCTAGCATTTCACTGGAAACTGTGGTATGTTTATACTAAACACCTTTACCTACATATAATAGGAAACCATCTGTAACATCTGAAAAGGTGTTGCTGCCAACCACCATTGCACTGAAATCATTATATATTCTTCTCTTTCTCAACCTCAATGATGATTCAAAGGGGCTGCATATAAAAAAGTCCTGCATACTTCAAGTAGTATCTACCAAAGTGTTTCAGATATTTAAACTCTTGGTTTATTTTGAAAATATCACATGTGGACATTTAAAATATAGATATAGGAAAAAAATAGAATATAAATGCTTTTTATAAAAAAATCTATAGAACTCTTCTGCTAAACAGTTCCATTATATCAACCCAAGATTTATATAGATTTTCTCTGCTTGTCTTCACTCCTTGATGGAAAATCCCTGCTAGTGGATAGCAAATGCCACAGAGTATCTGATCTGAAATGTTATCAGTAAGCACAGTGCAGTCAGTGCTGAATTACCACATCGTTACTACCAAGATATGAGATGATACTATCATTCACTGCACACTCAAATTATTCAGGCCAGTTGAATGTCGTATTTCCCATTTGCAGTATGTCTCTTGTCATTGTACAACCATTCCAATATTTATTTGCCCTATCTCTACACATTCTGGCTCATTACTTTAAAAATCACAATTTCTGTGTATCAGTCCCTTAAGTCCTTCTCTGACATGCTGAAACATCCTACCAAAATAAATCAGAATTCTTCCCTGAATAAATAATTCATGTATGCATTGTGCAGATTTTGTATCAAAGTAGATAAAATAAATGCACATTATTGTGAAAGCAGTGTCTGTTACCACGACAAAATCTCAGTAATAAGTAAAATGCAATTTATAGTGTTTGTAAAGTTCCTGTTTTTAAAAAAAGCATCAGGATTCTACATTATTTAACTCTGTACTGTCTCTAATCGTAAAAGCTACATGCACCAACATAAGCCTGATTTGTAGTGTTCTTACTACTATTAGAGCTTTTCTCAGGAATTTCCTGTAGTTTGCATACTTACACCTGTAAATATTATTGTATAACCCCTAAGAAAAATTTTAGATACATTTATAGATTTGACAGCATTAAGGAATAGCATTTTATCATGGTACTTAAGACTTTCCAGAATGGCAAAATCAAAAATATTTAAGTTTCTAAAATCCCAAGAATTATAAAGTGAAAGTGTATCAAACCAAGTAGTTAAGAATCATCCTTCTATCAAACCAATCTCCTGAGAGCTCATCATTCTGCACATGCTGTGCCATGCATGGCTGTTCTGCTCCACTGGTTGGTTTGCTCTATATCTCTGCTACCTCTAGTGTGCTGCATCCAAAGATCAATCTAACTTTATACTTCTTCAATTGCACTTTTCATAAGAACAGTTTTAAACAAGTTATTTTCTCATTACCATATTAAAAACTTTTCTCATTGTAGTCATGGCATATAACTACATATGACCATTGCTACATAACTGCTGAGAGAAGTGTTAATCCTAACACTGCTCTGTATTTGTATACAATTATATAACCAAATGTGAAATAAATTAATCTGTCGATCTTAAAATGTTCATAGAAAATAAGAATCTATTTGAAAATGAGTGGTAGCAGTTTTCATAAGTAATGATGAAAAGACAAAGAATTGAAAATCAATTTCCATGTCATAGTCTGTACTGCTGTAATGCCTCATATAGTCACTGCATTTAGAACTACTGCCAGTAAAAGTAGAACACAATCGTGATGTATCCTGTATTGATAAATTCCATCCAAATTCAATCACAATACCAATCATGTCATTACATGACATCATTCTACATGTATCTAATACAAAATTGCCATACTCTTCTAAAAATGGCTAGGAAGGTTCTATCACCTAACCAGAGCTAAAAGGCTCCTGCAGCTCTGTGAAATTCCAGCCCCTCAGAGCACAATAATTGTGTATCCTACTGGGAAAGAGATCAGAGGGAATGTAAAATACATGAGCCCAAGGGACCAGATGGGATGCATCTGAATGTGCTGAGAGTCGGCCAATGTTATTGTCACACCTTTCTCCATCATTTTTGAAACATTATGGTGATGGAGACTCCTGGCGATGGGAAAAGGAAAAACATTATACTCATCTTGGAGAAGGGCAAGAAAGAGGATTCCTGGAGCTACAGGTAGATCAGCCTCCACTTAGTCCCCTGGATATTTACGGAGCAAATCTGAAAGTCATTTCTAAGCACATGCAGTAAAAGAATGATGGTTCAGAACAGCCAATATGGATTTATCAGGTTCAAATGTTGCTTGATCCCAGTGATTAGACAAGTGGTTTTGTGGATAAAGGGGATGAAACATACATATCGTTTGCCATGACAACAGTGAGGTCTTTGCCACTATCATCTATATATTCAAATTGGTGAGATGCAAATTATTTGGATATTAAAGATATCCTAAAGACAATAAATAAATAAATAAATATATATCTTAAAAAACAAGCAGGACAAAAGAAGCAAAAACCCCACAGTAACTAGCTGTTTAGAGAATATCTTTGGAGAAAACTGGTTTTTTATATTTATTTGCCTTAGCCCCAGATTTGGGCAATGTGCTTCAATGCAATGAAATTTTATCTGCCCCCCCAGGAACTACTATTAGTGTATTGTCAGTCTTTTACTACACAGCCTCTTTTCTCCCTGTTTCTAGAATTTTATTAGTATAGGACAAACAATTTATAAAATCTACTTATACAAAGTGTTATTTGTATTTTAATGCAGTATTAAACTGCACGATTGCATTTTCTGAACACTTAATACAACAATCATTATACAAAGGAGGTTTCACTCAAAAAATGCTTGAGTCATGATTCGTTTTTCTAGATGCTTGACTATTGAAATGTCTGTCTTCATCTTAACTAATATGTAAAATAGCACCAGCCAAGTACTTCAAACTAACCTCTTAATCAGTTAAGTATGTGATATTGTCAAAAAGAAGAATCTGAAAATTCATCTAGTGAAATATCCTAGTTGCTTTTGAATAACAGAGTCAAAAGTTTAAATAAAAAATCAATCTGCATGAATGAAAATCATGCCATAAAAAAAATGCAGGTAATACAGCAAAGTACACTAAAAGACAAACATACCCAGTGAGTTAACAAAATGCTCAATCTCATCAACAAGTTACTACTCACAACAATCCATTTAGAAAAGCAGTACTGGTAAACAGTACATGTTGATCAATCAGCAAACTATGCAATCAAGTCACGAAGCTGTGAGAAACACAAACTACTGAAGTAGAAAACTCTCCCAAGGAAAAGGGAAAAGCTCCCTTAGCTAAAATATAGGTTCCTATATGTTTCTTTTAAATGGCAATTGATATATCTTTCCACAGTTTCAAATCTCCAACTGCAAGAAAAAGTAGTAACAATAGACTTGATTATTAAAACATATATAAACATAAGAAAATTAGAGTGTGTACTACAACTTGATGTTACAGAGAATTACCTTCTGATGTTCTTCCTAAGGCTGTCCTGAATGAAATTACTGTCTGGTCTTTCAAACTCAAGGTAAATAAAAAGGGAAGATACTGGCTAAAGAGGCCTCCTTAAAGTCTCTCAGCATTCACAGGTCTCACTGATACACTGTAATCAAAGTGATTTGAAAATACTGTGGATTTCATTCTTGACCTCCAGAAAAACAAAAGCTTAGGAAAAAAAAAAAAAAAGAGAGAGCACGAGTCAGCAACTCGGCAAATCTACCCTTTTACAAGCATAATGTACAGGAGAGCAGAATGCATGCTCATTAAATGTAAAAACTTTAATTTGGCAGAGGAGTGCAAAAAAACATTCCAAAGCAGTCTTACATTTCATTTTGCATGCTTGAACTAACTACCAAGTCAATATTTTCATAGCTGTGAACCACACAAAGTATGTGCTTGCCCAGACACACAAATGAGGAACATGAGGAGAGGAACAGTGGGCCATAACAATAAATGGAAAAACAGGTTTACTTGCTTTTTTTTTGGTAATGTCCTTATTGGGTAAAGACTTCTCTCCACAGAAATGATTATTTCCTGATATGAAGAAGTAAGTTTTACTAGTCCTCTTTAGTTGTTTTCTGGTTTCAAATTCACAAGTGGTTCATTTGCTGTAAGTAGGGTTAATAATCCACTGTGGCATTTTTTACCTTGAGTGTCAAAATTCCAAACTTTTCCTATGTGCATGCTATAATACACGAACTTCTATGAAATGTATGCTCTGATACATAACAAGACAGTTCTCTGTAGTGTCATATCATTTCCTTTTTGCTCAATAAATAAAAATTGTATGCATTATTTGCCAAGAATACTGCTGTTAAATCACTAAAAAAGGGCATTCAGATTTTCATTAAGGTATGATGTGAATAAACATGAATGTTAGTGAAGTACTACTTCTTGATCTGGGTGATATTTATGCAATGACTAGACACCTGATTTGATACCTGACAAAACGGTTTTAATCCAGGCCTCCAGGTCTGAAATTGTGTCCTCTTAACATTGATATTTATTTTGTAACAACTACAATTTATCATTCCACTACCTAGTATTCCAAAATGTATCAGGAACCGGGGCTGCCATCTCTTGATGTAAACTGCGTGCTACTTTAAAAAAGGTTATCCTGTTGCATGGAAAAGCTTTAAGAACTCAGTTGTTGGTAGCAAGTATTAGTGGCTGAGAATGTCTTTGGGCTACTGAAACACCTTTTCTGACCAGCACCTCCTGAGATTAAAATTTCTAGTGTTTCTTTTGTTGTTAATCATCTTCAGCAGAAATGTACCCAGTGTCAGAAGATCAGTAAGGGGAGCATAAGGCCAGTTACTGCTGTAGCAGGTGGAACTCAAACTTCAGCAGGATAAACAGCACCCACATGGCGCAATGATAACATCAAAAACATGCTTATGGCACCCTGTAGTACACAAAATAAAGCATGCACACAGTGATAGAAGTTTTTAATTAATCTGTGTTCTTCTAACTTTCCAGGTTTTTGTTTTACAACTCAATTTATCTTTTGGCTTTTGCTAGTGACAATGGCATGGATCAGATACCTGGAAGAGGAAAAGACTAAATGCAAGAATCACATGTTGCTAACTTGTTAGCAGCATCCTCTAAAACTTTTCCTAGTTTCAAATGTCCACTGGCAAAACATATTTTACCATTACTGTAAAAACTTTCTAAATTGCCCATGCAAACCTTTTACTTTTCAATGCTACCTTGCACAGTAACTGTTCACAGCTCTGCTCAGTCACCTGAACTCTTTGTCCCGTCTGTATTTTATGCAGAATCTTATCAACCAGAATAAAGAATGAATAAGCATTTAATCCAAAGGCTGAGCTATCAAGTGAACACCAGCCAGAAATAAGCTCTTGTGGCAGCAAAAGCTGTTTGTCTATCACAGCCCAATTGAGGTTCTCAGTGCTTATTTTGAACAGCACTGAAGTTTCTCTAGACATGAATTTATGTTTCTGTGTGCATTAAAGGCAAGGGAGAAAAGATACTGTAGTCCTTGCTGTATCTGAGCAGTTTAAAATAAAATCTAAGTATGTTTTCAATTTTTACATGATGGCTGGAACTCTTTAAATAGTAAATTAGAGATCTACATCCATAGTAAGAGAAATCACAGAATACTTTCTGACATAAGAGTTTTTAGCTCTCTTATCGTTAGGATTAACTTCAAAGACCTTAGCCTGACTGTTCTGCTCCAGTTTATCCACTGGGAATACATTTCTGAAGACAAAAACTATTCATTTATAAGCAGAAGGGTGCTGTAATGAGGGTAGAAACCTGTAAAACCAAGCTGGTTGCCATCAGGTCTGTGAGCTCATAATGTATAAAAGTCTTTTGAGCCTCTGAATTAATGCACTAGCAAGAACTTCCAACTTTGTTTTATCTTTAAATCTCAAACCAAAATTATCTACGTCTACCTCTGACTGAAGGTGAATAGCAATTTCCCTTTCTATCTCTTCTAGTAGTCTACTTGTCTACTTTAAGTGACTCTGAAAAAAATTGAAATACAAATTATTTTTTCAATTGTAGAGAAGTTATGTTTCCTTAAGGTTTTTTTTCTGTGCTTCTTGCAAACCCTTTTTTTATTTTCTCAATTATTAAATATATGTAATTTGTAAGATTGGCGTATTTGTTTTCTGTCAATCTTCCTCTTAGCACTATAGTTGTTCTTTTGGGGGTAATGTTACTGAGAAACTAAATTATACTGTATGTCTATAATAAACAGCATAAGTAGGTTTAAAAAGTAGTACAGTAATTTTAAAATCATTATCACGAGAGCACAATGATGACAGAATAAAAATTGTCCTCATGGTTGTCTAATGGACTTAAAATACTGTTGCAAGGATTAATCAGTGCAATATGCAAGCTCAATCTTTTGTGCTTCTTATCTTTATCCCTAAAACTCCTTGTACTGAAAACAGTATTTTTTAATCAGTAAGAATTCACTGTCTTTGAAAACAGGTCTCTATGAACATGCTTTTACTGCAAATTTTGTGGAAGCCTATATCTGCAGTGAAAGTGAATAGTCAGGAATTTCTGTAAATGATACACTGCATCTATCTGGAGTAGCTGAACCAGTCTGCCAAGAAGCACAAAATTCAGAGAACTTATGTGGTATCTGTCACCACTGGGATGTGTTCCGCAACAAAAACATTGAGCTTGACTCAACTGCCCACTCTTAAACTACTAAGCTGTTAAGTGCTATTGTAGAAACTACGGCTTTGAATTTAATTAATTAGTCTTCTTACTTAAAAAGAAATAATATATATATAAACATGCTTTTTATTAAATTGAACCACCATCCACTTACAAGGCAGAAATATAGATATCTCTGTAAGACAGCAGACTTCCCTAGTCAGTCGAAAGTTGCTTGGTACAAAATAACCCCAAATCAAAACCAAACAACCCTGTGCTATGAATATTATTTTTTCCTGTCACTTTTCAGTTCCTGCTCCTACAATTCAAAATGCAAGCAAGGAACGCTGCCATGAAAAACAGGGGCTTTTAAAAGCTACACCTATGAGTTGTACCTTCATAACAAACTGATGTAATGTTATCAATTCAGTATTCTCAGTGAAACTTTGCAAAGATCAAGAAAACAAAGAGGGAGTTGGTAGCCATTTGAATGGATGTTTCAAAGGTAATACAATTTCACTATATCACTCAGAGCTTTTCTTAAAGCTGTGATAAATGTCCTCTCACAATACCTTTGCCTAAAAAAAACCCAAACGCGTTACTGTTGTTATTGCAAATGGAAGAAAAAGTAAAAAAAAAAAAAGCACAATTGATTTAAACAGTTTTTATGCTGTCATAGTTTCAACTGAAAGAAAAAAACCCCTGGTATTAATTTCATTGTCAACTTCTGAAGAAGTGAATAACCCAGAATTAAACCATAAATAGATAAGATAGATATACATCAAGGAGAAATTACTGAAACCATAACCAAAAGAGACATTTTTATAATCATCTTTTATGTTTTTACTTATTTTATGAGATCTTTCAAACTAGTGTAAGGAAATATAACATTCAATATTTAATATTTTATCACAGTTCACCCACTCCAAAAGCAAGGTGAATAGATTCATCATAGGCAAATGAATGTTCAGTGTCTAGATGTTATAAAGCCTGATACAAAAAACTGTTTGGCACTTCTATTTAAAAGACCGCATATAAAAAATACCTGGAGTAAAAAAATAATGTTTTGTGCTATTTCTTAATGATCTTATTTAGTCTCATGAGGACCTCCAGAAAGGAAGAACTGCTTGTGCTTACAAAAACAAAGGCTCTAGAAACCATGTTTGGGAAACAGGGAAAGCCTTAGAACACCAACAGTGTGAAAGGATCTTTTTGAACATGTGAGAGAATAAAGAAAAGAAAATGGGAGAAAAATAATTTATGAGTCATCCTGGGTTGTGGGGATGTAG